>VZRO01003953.1:1453375-1588384 GCA_013397915.1 Daphoenositta chrysoptera | reverse complement strand
TCCTCTCCTCACAGCCTCAGGGAGGAGCCCCACATTTCTCCTCACAACCCGAGGAACCCCTTCCTCTTCTCGCAGTCCGGGGCAGCCCCTTCCTCTCCTCACAGCCTCGGAGCCCCCCTCCGCCCCCCCCACCTTTCCTCACAAGGAGACCGATGCTCAGGCACCCAGAGCCGGACAGGGAACAGCAGCGCTGCTGTTTCAAAGCAATGAGAAATCCTCCACAAATGGATCTTCATGGAGCAGGGCTGACAACCCACCCCGTTACATGTTAGCAGTGACAACCTGCACCTTGCCGCCCACCCTTCCTTCACAGACCCCAGCCAGGTGCTCTGAGGTGAGTCCTGACACCCGGCAGCCCAGGAAACACAACATCTTACCCAAATTTCTAGCAGAAATTTGAGTTCAGTGACACCACTTCCCAGCCAAAAGGGATCATACATCTTAATTAACCAAACTCAAGTGAGCAGCTATGTCAAATGAATTAGCAACACGCACATAATCCCATCACATGTATTCTTGGAGTATCTGCACCTCAGCTGATGGATTTGTCATTAACACAAAAGTACTTCAGCCCTGCTTATAATTGAAACCTCACTTCTGGCCAGCCACTTGTCTGGGAGAGCCAGGAGAACTACTTTTTCCATGTTCACAAGCATCTCTGCCAGTCCTTGGTGTCACCACCTGATTAGATCTCTGGCACCGCGGGCTCTGCTTTGGCACAGAGGAGAGCATCGTCTCACCACGCCTGCCTCGAAACATGGACTGGAGGTTGAAGGCAGAAGAGGAAGAACAGCAGATGTTCCATGTACCAAACTGACTTTTCCGCAGATCAGTTGGTTTAGTAGAAAGGCATGATTACCTAATTAGATCAATCAAGAAGACAAAGTACTTGAAGCTACTGTTCCTTCCAAACCTTGCCTATGTATTAGAGCAGCAAATGTGAAATTAAAAACCAGACACGAGTCCCTGGTTCCACCAATCCCTCCTTGAGCTGACAGAGCTGCTGAGCTACACAGAGAATGTGTGAACATGACACGAGTTCACACCTTGGCTAAACCAAGGCAGATGCTTGGAAGGCAAAAACACCATCCCAGTACCCTTTTTAATACTTTTCTCTGAAACAGCTGTAGTGTTTTAATGTAAGCAAAATAATGGATTCTTCCCTGTGCTCAGCCTCAGAAACTGCTGAAGCATTTCTGCTGATCATTTCCAAGGGAACCCAGCCTGCAGCAGCCCTCAGCGTGGATGATTTCAGCACGCATGGTAAAAGTTTAACAGCATTAGAGGCTGCCACAATGGAAATTGTTGGGCATCACTGGTTTCACTTATAATAATGAAACTTAGTTGAAAGCTAGGAGCAGTTTAATGTAGTAGTTTTTACATAATAAAGACCACTTTTTGTGAAACCAAATTGTTTTACAGCTCAGTGTTTTAACTTTCCAAGTTAATCTTGACTCATATGTTTTATTCTCACCATATCACTGTATTTCATTGTTTCAACTCATACATACGTTACATGAAAACAAATGTTAATATATGCCATGTGTGCAGACTGTTACACCCCAGTGAGCATTACACTGTTGCACTTTACTATATGATAGTAGAAAATCACTGCTATCAAACGTCATATTTTCAGATTTCAGAATCAAAATGTTTTGACGATTCCAAAGTAAAACTTCTCAGAATATTCCCTACACAGCGAGTGCCCAACTCACTCCGACCTCAGTGAGTGCCTGATCTCCTGTCGGGGTCTGCAAATTCATTTTGAAACTTCAAATTTTGTTTTAATAGAGAAAGTTCTACTTTCCAACCAATTTTACCAATAACAAGTAACACCTAAACAATAACTTTGAGACTCCAAAGTGCTTGAGTAAATAGGTCAGTGTCTGTGAAAACGGGGTATCTGCTCAATGAGAAAAAGTTGGTGTTTCTTCCTCTAACATTCAAAATTGTGAGTTTTTTGTTTATTTTTCTTTAATGCTGGACAGCTCTGGCCAGAAAAAAAAATATTTATTTCGCAATGCTGCCATCGGGCAATTTGAACCTGTGTTCCTGTCATTCATGTGGATATTTTGCAGAGCTTAAGTTATTGAAGCTTTGCAACCTGCCTAACTTGTTCATATATAAAATCAGAGCAATCATAGCAGTAAACTGAAAAGGTTTTAATGTTCTGTTGTAAAACACTGGCAGATCCCTCCCCATGTATCTGTGGCCTTCCCCAAGGTTCTCATCACTGACTCTATCCCAATCTCCATCATTTAAGAATTAACAGAACACAAACACAAAACAGACCCAGAGCTTGTTATGAGATATGCAGGGTTCAACTGAAAATCAAACATCCTCAGAGGAATAGCCAGAAACCTGCTTTTGGGAAACATGTCTGGAGGTTGTATTGGCATGGAGGGAGACTGAGGCCACTGCTGGCGCTGACTGACAGTGCCTTGGGGCAGGAATTCTCCTGGCTTTATCTTGTCATTCAGTTCCAACGAGTCCTTAGTTCTTTTCTACATTTACTCCTTCAATGTTTTACAGACATCTCCCTTATGTAAATATTCTCCGGACATTGTGTGCCGTTTATTTACAGCAGGTTATTCATACACAGCTCCATGCAGGGCCTGCTGGTAACATTCACTGCTGCTGCCAACAATTCATGAACCAAGCCACTATCTGCATATTCTCCTTTGGGCTGCTAACAAGGTCCTCCAGTGCTTATTCTTCTGTTACTGCCACCCAGACCATTCCTTTTAGACTTTAAAACAAAATTAATAATCTGGGAGCAAATAAAAGCCATGTGGGACTGTTGTGCTGCTGGCATGTATCATCCTAAATCCACTGCAGTCAGAGGGACAGATTTTGACATCCTGTAAATGATCACAACAGTGCCAATGAAACCAAAGCTCTTCTCCAGGGTCCAACCTACCAGCACTCTACTTCCCTGCTCAATATCCTTTTTTTATCTAATATCAAGAACTTGAGTTCATCAAGTCCTCTGGGCTGGCTGCTGTGGTTATTAACATGAGACTGTGGTCGTCTTGGAACAAAATTCTATCTGCATTTGTACATACTTCCCTGGAGGTGCAGCTCATCTCTCCTGCTTTTTTAGCTGGACAAGAATTGTTTATTCTCAGCTGCATCTGCTCCAACAACAGAGACAGAGATCTGCAGCTCTCTTGGACACCCGTGTCAGATGATTTCTCCCTTCCAGGCCAATAGCTCAATACTCAAACCTCCATTTCCAACGTGACTGCTACATATGCTCTTGTTTGTGTTTAAGGCTTTTCCATGGGCAAACCTGTTGTTCACTTCTGCTGGAAAACAGTTTATATCAGTGACTCCCTATATATTGGGGTGGTAGATGATGTCTTAACTTGCCATAAGCTGCTGTTTCTGAAGGCTTAATAAACACAACTGAACAACAGCCTAAAACAGGAAGTAAGAGATTTAACAGGCTGGTATTTCTACCCCCTTCTGCTTTCTAAGAAGGACAAAATAAAACCCAAACAAGCAGTGGCTCAAACTGGAGCGCACACACAGCCCTCCCCATTAACTCGGTGTTTGTCTGTGTTACCTATGAACCAACATGGTTTCAATTTAGCTTCTTATTAATCTTGTGCATTTCTTTCAACTGCTATTTTAAAAATAGAAACTTCACGTTGAACATTTTAATAGCCTTAAGTTTCAAAGGCAACAAGCTGCTGTACTGATTTTTTTTCCAAAAACTTTATTGCCAGATGTAAGTATGTGTGATTATTGATATTCTTTGTTTTCCCACAGGTTTCTCTTTTCCTTATTAAACAACATATCTGTACTTAGGCAGTTCCATGAAAGTCTAGTAAGGTCCGTGAGAAATCACTGGTCACCAGCACACAAATCCATCTCATCTAACTTCAGGCACTTTGCTAAACTGCTTAAATTAGGAGTTTCCCTATCCCGAACTCCCTTTACACTCAGTAGAAATGACTGAAGACTTTAGGTACTTACATCCCATCTAAACTTCTGAATTGCCTTCCGGAAGTAACTATTTTTTCTTCACTGATTACTGAGGGTTCCCAGGCCCACAGAGGAATTAGGTTTCCAACTTGAACAACTAAGAATCCAATGCAAACTGGGATGAATCCAGACTCAGGGTCCTCAGCAGGACAACAAACAGACAGAAAACCTGCCAGGAGCACATTTTTGTTTTAGGCCACGTATATAATTTAAAATAAAGTTAATGACAGTTCTGCAGTTGCAGTACACAGCCTCATCTAACTGCCTGTTTCAATGGTCTTTGAGTGAGAACAAAAGCCAAATACAGTCAACAGAAATACATCTGAAGCTTTGGTGGGTTTTGGTGCACATCAGGTTTGTGTTCAGCTCAGCTCAGCCTTCTCCCTCCCTCACAGAGGAAATGCCAGGAAACCATGCCACAGAAGGCACTGCTTTCATAAAGAACAGGACTGACTTCTTCATAGGCAGAGAGAAGTCTGCTAAGAAAAATTGATATTAGCTCAGGTAGGGAAATACGGGAATGTAAAAACAGCAGTGAATTCCCATCCAACACTTTTGCAGAGTGGGGATGGGGCAATGGCAGAGGACAGTGCTGACCCTTGAAAACTAAAGGAAATTTTCACTTACAGCTGTTGGTTAACTGGGTGATCAGCGATCACACTGGTTATAACATTTGATTAGCAGTTGAAGAGATTCCTTCCCACCCACATCTGATAGTTCCCATCTCTTCAAAGAGGCTGCAGCCACAGAAACAGTGGATTCAGCATCCAGCACAGCTTCTTCCACCACCAGTAGCTCTGCTCCAAGGTTCTGGCCCTTCCCCCATCACCTCCAATAACTCATTCCCACCACCCTGAGAGGCGTTTCTGTTCCTTGCCTTATGCTAAATGCCAAATCAGCTGTTTATGTAGCTGTGCTCTGAGCGAGCAGAAATTTCCAGTGGGGAGATGGAAGCAATAACCTTCATTTCTATCAGTGTTTTCAAAGAGTTCCCAGGGGTCCTTACAAAACAAAACAAACAACCCTAATCTCCAGCCCTACAGCTTCCCTAAACACACAACTGGGACAGGTAAAGAGAGCAGGTTCTTTCTAGTGTATAGGAAAAATGCACCTAATGGGACTGATCTAGCGCCTTCTGGAAATCAGTAAGTGGACTCCCACTGACTTCAGTCAGCCTTGGATCTGCTCTACAAAGCCAGCCAGCTGCAAAAGCTGCTAGAGTCAAAGGAAAATATTCTCCAAAGGAATGGTGGCTTTGTGGTTGAGGTACTGGCATGGTTTCAAGAGACTTGGATTCAAGTCTTCAGCTCTACCATTCCTGACCCTGTGCAAACCATTTCACTTCTCCACACATCAGCTTCCCTTTCGTAAGATGAGGTATGCATCGTAAGGAGCTCAGGTGTGGAGAAATCCAGGGATGTCTGAAACAGAAGACAAAGGCACTGAGACACCAGCACCATGTCAGCAGGTGGAACTCTTCCTCTGCCTCTCTCTGGGCCCGATAAGGTCTGTTACCCCCACGACAGGGTACAAAGTGACTGTCCCACCAGTATCCTCATGTAGTCCCAGCTCTCTGAGTGCACCTGGAAGCTGTGCCCACAGCTTGCACCAACACAACCTCACCGAGCTGGCTGCAGGCCGGGATGTGTGGCCAACGCTCAGCACAGGCTGCCTGGGCCTTGGCACCACACACTGAGCTCCACGTTCCCGTGTCCATATCCACAGCGATGCCAAGAGGCTTCACGTAGAGATTGTTTGAGCAGGTTTACAGGAGCTGCAGCCCACAGCAGACACAGCTGCATGACTGATCCAGCTAAGCACGTGAGCATTCATCTGACTGGAGTGGGTGAACAGACCTATCTAAGTCAAGGTAGCACACAGAGAATCACATTCCTGGGCTGGAGGCTCGGGAGAGGTAAGATGTGTTTTCATGGAGTTTCAAGGAAGCCTGACAGTCTTAACATATTTTACACACTTGTGCAGAATATCCTCCTACCAACAGCTGGGGCTTCTGGCAGCCAAATGCAAACCATCTATTGTAATACTATTCTTCTGTTGTAGGAAACAAACTCCTCCAAGCAGAAGAAATTCTTTAAGAAATAACCCAAGCAAAGGCACAAATTAAGCTCCAGAAATTAAATACTGAAATAATTTTTACAGCATAGAAAGATCAAACTGCAAAGAAGCTGCAAAAGCCATTTGCAAACATTCCTTTATTCCTTTTTTCCAAAGTGTGATTCTTTTCTTCAATCCAAGCATACTTTGCTGGGACCAAACCTTCACATTAGATTTCCTGTGCTGTGGACTTGATGAGATAACGCAGTTTCTTAGGATCAACAAATCACTTCATTAAATAAGCCCGTTCGTAAATATTCTCAACAGCAATCAACATCCTGGAATAAAGAACTCATTTGGGACTGCATTCCTCACTCAGGCAAGACCTCCCCTCTAACACCAGGACTGCAGGAGAGGATCCTAACTTTGAAGGACAGAGAGAAGCCATCCTGGCTCTCACGTTTCCCTCCACATCAGCTATTTTGGTTCTTCTAAGCAGGAAAAAGGAGCCAAGGGTTGGACAGAGCTGCTTCCCCTCTGTTCTCAAGCCTTGTGAAGAATGGACCATCCAGTGGTTTTCCAGCTGTCTCTCAAGACTCTGGGGAGCCAGGATAATTTATAGCATTTCTTCTCAGCAGAGTGAACAGAATTGCTGGTGTCACCCAGGACCTGGGGTACCCGGATTTTTGCAGTGCCAGCAGTTTATGACAAAGGTATTGTCGCTCCTGGGTGGTGGAGGAGGTAGAAATTCTAGATTAAAAAATTGGAATGGAAAAGGGTTTTTTCACACCCCCTCACCCTATGTAAGACTCCGCCTGGGAGGGAAGCAGTGCATTGACTGGGTTTTAGTGTTAAGTCCCAGAGTCAGGGTGGTCCTTGATGAACAAAGATATAAAGCAGAAACTCGAGATGCATTAGAGAGGGTTACTCTGGGTTTTTCTCTGCAGATATTAAACAAATACATCCTATTAAGATGCTTTATAATTCTCTGTATTTTGACAAGGATACACAGGCACCATTTTGAAATTGTAACAATAAAAGACAATGTGCAATATTCTTCAAAAAACCCCCAGCTTTAGTCCTACTCTTGTTGAAATGAGCATTCTCATCTTGTTTGAGTAACCCGATACTACAATGCCCTAAAAAGTACAATATGCTAGAACAGAAAATGAACAACATATCAGGATGCAGCAATTTCTGTCAAGTCAGTGTCAACTAATCCATTAAACTACTTCTGAATACTTTATGGGGCTCTAACCTTATAAACAAATCTATGAATAATCATGAAAGTGCAATTCTTTATGGTATTTCCACCTTTGAAAAGACTCTCCATTTTTGTGGGGAAAATCTTCTCCTTGCCATTCAGAAAAAGCTAAATAAATGTGAGTATAAGAACTGATTATAAAAAGCCTACTGAACTGGAGTAACAATAATGCCTCAGTCTTGAAAACATAGAAAGTAAATGCAATTTTACATTAAAGATCTGAAAACAAACTCAAGGCTAATATTTTCAAGGGAAAAAAAAAAAACTTTGATCTCTTTTTCTTTCCAGGGGGGAGCCAATATCAACACGAGTGATTTTGTACTATATTCAGGAGTCTTTATGTGGCTTAATAATGTTAAAGTTATTCCACTGCTTTTTCAAACTTTTCTGGAATCAGCTCCTTGGTGAAACAGGGCCCTATTGAAGACTTTTGAATTTGCATAGCATGTGCAAGACATTTAGATTTATATTCCATGTTAGGCTTGTGTGTTTAGAGTTTACTCAGGCATATGCAATTCATTGGCTGTATTGTTATCTTCACAATGAACAAGCACACTCACTTCATCTGCAAGAAATACAGCTTTAAATGGAGAAAATTAAATTTCCATGAGAAAATGTGTTCCATGAAAATTTCCATCAATAAAGGCTTAGCTCAAATATACGAAGGTCAAAATACCTTGATTTGAGCCTACCTGGGTACCATGTGACTTATGTAGCAAAACTATAAAATCGTTTGGAAATTATTATATCCAAGTGCTGCTCTAATGAGAATTATTTACATTACAGTTCTCTCTAAAAGCCTTTGGTGTTCATGATCCTGTTGTGTTCTGTGATGAATTTGCCCACAGAAATGAACAGATTCTGCCTTGAAGAAATGTTGATGCTGAAGACAAAATGTCATCTACAGAAATACATAGTCAGTGTTTGGTTTGATATTTGTGAGACACCATAGCTCGTGTCACATTTGCTGTCACCACCGGAGCATGCTGGGGTGGTCTCCAAAGTATTACTAACATTGGTGTTACCTTATGTGGCTTCCAGTGTCTGTACTAAGTAGGAATTCTGGGACAGGCCAGCACAACCAGGTGACAGAAGGGTTTGGCTATGAGGGCTGACAGTGAAAGGCAGAGGGAATGTTGCAGCTGTCACCGTGTAGGTCAGAGGGATGCCCGGCAGGAAAGAGATCCATGTGAGCTAAGAACAACTTTGACTCAAGTAAAGTAGCATCTCCAGTGAATCGGTTTGGGCAAAAAAAGGAGAAGGTGAGTCACTGGAGAAGCTGGCCAAAAGGGTCTGTGAGGACAAAGAAATCCATCAGAGATGGAGGTTTGAAAAGTGGGAAGTGATTTTATGTGCAGATAGCAGACAGCTGGATCTATGTCTCAGCAGATCTCATCTACGTTTTCTATTCCCGGTATCCTTCCCAAATCCCTGATCCTGCACCATTACGTTGAATGAAAGGTCTGCCAACAGGATCAGCCCAACCACTGCAGAACACATGTGCTTTCTGCAGGGCAAGAGAAAGGAATTCATGGATCATAAAGAACTGACTACTGTGTGCTTTTCATTTTCATTTCTTTCATTAAGAACTTAGTATTTGTTTTCTTACTGTTTCATTAAACCATAAAACTTTCCTTCAGGCCATTGGTCTTTTCTTCTCAAAGAGGTGGCTAATTTGGCTGTGGAGCTGATGGTCCAGAGGAGAATAAAATGCATCTCTTCAGGAGGTGAGAGAGATGTGAACGGCAGCATGTTTTGAAACTGCTTCTGTCTCTACTGAGGAACTGTATCCACCAAGTCAGGCTAGAAAACTGGATCAAAATGGGCATATATAGATATATACTAGATAGATAGATAGCTAGATAGATAGAACGTCTGAATTTAAAGCAAGGCAAATCAACAGTTCTGAACTATTGCCACTTTGGATCCAAGTGAAACTTGTTCAGAAGGAGAAATCAGGGATTTTAATACCATAAGCATTTCAGATGTTCAGCTCCCAGGGAGAAATCAGGCAGCAGCTTTGCCTTTAAACCCACAGCTTCTCATCATCTATATGAACAACAGTATTAAAGATCATGGAGGGCTCCCTGTTCCTCTATTTCCTGCAAAATCACTCCAGGTCTGTTATGTGCACATCAGTCACCTACACCAAGCACAGCAGTCCTTCTGAGAACACAAGACTTGGTGATTATTTCCAACTACCCAAAATAACCCACCACATTTGAGGGAAGAGGCTGCCCCAACATTATCTGCAGGTGACATCACTGTGCAGGTTACAAAAATTAAAAATTAAATCCAACAATTATAATAAAATAAGCCAAAACGTCTGGCTTGCTTTGGCTTAGAGACAGAGGTCCACAGTAAGGTGTAATTATGGACATCTAATAAAGAATATAAAAATATCAGCATCACTCCCACATCACAAAATGGTGACTGTCTCAGCTATGACTTACAGCTGACAGTAAATCATGACTTTGAAGCACCCCTCTGGTGAATAGAATGCAGATGACAATCCTAAAATACATTCTATTTTCCTCCAGATCACTAATGAAGAAATCATACCCATCTAGACACCTTGACATATGGCTCACTGCTATTGATCCAAAAGGAGATGCTGTCAAGCAAAAATTCTATTTTTCCACTAGACCTGTTAACTTTTGTGATCTGTGCTGCCCTAAACTTCTGCAAATACAGTTTCAGTAACTATAGCAAAAAGAAGTTCAAAGATTTTTTACAGGAAGAGATGGACTGGGGATGAGGAGAGGAAAAGAACTGTGAACAGCAAGAAGATGAGGAAAATCATACAATGGGACTCAGAAGGGTGAAAGATATTGGAAGAAAATAACTAGAAAGACTACAAGAAATGCATCTAAAATAAAATAACCAGGAACACAGGGAGCTGGTTGATGGATATCACCTCTGTTAGAGAGAGTCCTGAGGAGGCCACCAAGATGATTAGAGGGCCATTCCTATGAGGAAAGGCTGAGAGAAATGGGATTATTCAGCCTGGGGAAGAGAAGGCTTTGGGTCACCTAATTGTGGCCTTCCAGTGCTTGAAGGAACCCTACAGGAAAGATGGAGAAAGAATTTTTACAAGGGCCGGAAGTGACAGGACAAGGGGGAATGGCTTCCAACCGAAATGGACTAGGGTTAGATTGGATATTAGGAAGAAATTCTTTACTGTGGTGGTGAGGGTGGGGAGGCCCTGGCACAGGCTGCCCAGAGAAGCTGTGGCTGCCCCATCCCTGGAAGTGTCCAAGACCAGGCTGGATGGGGCTCTGAGCAGCCTGGGATAGTGGAAGTTGTCACTGCCCATGGCAATGGAGTTGGAATTAGATGATCTTTAAGGTCCCTTCCAACCCAAACCATTCTGTGATTCTATGGTAGGAAATTGCAGCAAAGTCCTGCCTGTATAGAACCAGTGTGAATTTTCCACTCAGTTCATTTGGGCTGGGATTCCTGCTTTCAAAAGCAACAATTCCAAAATAAACTTAATGTTAATGAGAACTAAATAAGAACACACAGCAAGGCAAGGTGAACTGCTGATGAACTGAAAGGCATGACCATAAAGGGGAGGTTCATTGCTGAAGTCCCAAAAGCAGCATTGCCTGGAGCCCTTACAGCAGGAACACATCTAGGACAAAGCTGCTGGTGGTTTTGGGGTTCTCAGTGAAGAAAACCTGACCCGGTTTCAAACGTGCACAACACGAGCTGTAACACCCCGGGCAGCAGAAGGCACTGCTGCAAAAGCTTTGTGTGCAGCACCCAGCCAGTCCAGCCCCATGCTGTGAGATTCAGGGACAGATGATAGCTGGTAACATGAGCTTATATCTATACAAGTAAATGAAGTGTCCCTGGGAACATTCCTGGGCATGGAGGCCAGCTGGCAGGGAACGGCGGGAGTCTCCGCCAGTAAACACCCTTACCCTTCAAAACAGGGAGGCTGGATGCAAACAGCCCCTGGGGACAGCCCTGGGAACACGGCTGCTGCCAGACCCTGCTCCAGAACGATCTGGGGCAGCGCTGCGCGGTGCAGCCAAAACCTCGCCAGGGACTGTTCCAGCAGTTCACCGGCATGGGCAGTCACGCTCCCAACCCAGGAACAGTCCTGCACACTCTTTCAGCTATTCAGAGAGGAACAGCAAGATCCTTCCCTCCTTCCTTCCTCCTTCCCTTTCTCCCTCCCTTCCTCCCTTCTTTCCCTCCCTCCTTTCTTCTCTCATTCCCTCTCTCCTTCCCTCCCTCCTTTCTTCCCTCTTTCCTTCCTTCCCTCCTTCCCTCCTTCCTTCCCTCCTTCCTTCCCTTCTTCCCTTCTTCCTTCCTTCCTTCCTCCCTCCTCCCTCCCTCCATGCCTAATAGAAGCATTTCTCTTGTGTAGAACACATGCTAGCAGCCATTCTCACTGACCCACCCCTTCTCCCATCCCAAACCATCTCCCCTCCTGTTCCCACATGCAGAAAGTCTATGGGATTGGCTGGTAAAGCAATGGGAATGGTCCAATTTGAACTGCTGGTGGCTTGCCTGCTCACTGGTTCACTGAGTGCTGAAGAGCAAGCTCACACCATGAGTCAGGGAGTGGTTATGCAGAAGGATAACAGCATGGAATGCTTCCAAACCTGTCCCACTTCCTGTGCTCACTGGGACCTCACTGTGCAGGGATACCTCATGATTTTTTAAAGTCATTTAAGTAGTACTAATGCCAGGAGTGCTCCAAAACACAGCCTATTTCATGCTCCTGGAGCTACAGATGGGCTGCTCCAGCAGCCTCACCACCTCAACAGTTCTTCACCAGACTAAGAAATGGTCCACAAAGCACATCTTGAGGCTCTGGCTGCAGACAGAATGCCTGGTTTTCTAACAGCCCTTAGCTTGATACTCATAACCAGTGACACTCAAGTCAATTTGACTGGAAATATATTTTGATTAATAAAAAGAAAAATAATCAATTCCTTTGATTCACTAGAAAATATATTCATATTGGCTTCTACAGCAAGAACTTGGGTAATAATCTTGTAGAAACCTCTGTGCGTCCACATGTGTGTTTATACATAACCCTCATATAAACTGTATTTTCTGTTAAGAAGTTCATTTATCTTCTAATAAATCCTAATTAGACCATAAGCCCAAGTCTAGTGAGAATAAATGTGCATGGACAAGTATATTGAGCGCTGGGAATTCACAAGGCTCCTACTTCCAGCTGGGATCTGTTGCTACACGTTGCGTGTGTAGGTGAAGAACACAAGCAGTGCCTGACCTTTCCCTGGTTTGCTGCAATACTCGGCAGGTTGCTGGAATTCTCTACCAGGAAGCTTTTGGGGATGGGACAGACACCCAAGCTGACAAGTACCAGTGACACACAGATGAAAACCATCCATTTCAGAGTTGTTCTTGGTGCCTGCAATTTGAAGGAGCCCGCTCCCTTGCTGCAAGTCTTTGGACAATTCATGCTGGGGATTCCTGCCCACCCACAGCCACAGAGGCAGCTGGTTTGTTTTGCACAGGTTCCCCACAGTGCTGCAGGCAAGTCTGGTCAATTCCCTGACAGAATAATCTCAGCTCCCTCCACTGCAGAGATAACTGACATAGGCCTGAGTTGGGGGCACTGGGAATTCACCTGTTTGTGAAAGACTGGCTAGGATGACCCTTGTTCTGTGCAAGGGTGGTAGGCTCAGGGGACAGGCAGCCTCCCTAAAGTCTTGCTGCCCTCTCAAAGACAGAGGAACCTGCCAGCCCGAAATGGTGCCTGTGGTCAAGGAAATGTTTTGATGTGCTGTCCCTGAGGAAAAGCTTCCCTGAAAGCAGCTGAGATTCCCCTGGCCCTGCAGGAACGTACCTGTTGTATGCCACAAGCCCAGGGCAGGTGCTACCACTGCGGTTTGGTAACCTGAGAACCACCGTGGATGTGCTGCTGTGAAATACCACACATGGTGCAAGAGAGGGAGGGCTGAATCCCATCTTTCTGAGTCATTCAGGTCTGTATCCCGATTTAGCAAGGAGAATTTGGAAGTTCTTGATTTTTATCTTTTTACTATCTAATTTTGAGAAGATTTCTCACAGTTTCTGACAGGCAACATTGCTTTGGAGTACATCTGAAAGCAGACCCTATTTTAAAAAGAACCTTAGGCTTTAGGGATTACTGCAGCCCAAAGCCATCCTTAAGACCAGCCTAAGCCTCCATTGACATCAGCAGATACTGTGGAGTGATACAAGAGGATCTAGGAAAATAAAGCATTGAGATCTACTCTAGCCCTAAATGTAACCCATGAACAGGATGCCTGTCAATGTTTAGAGCTTTATGTGCAGATGTTATGGCTTATCCAAAAGCAGCCCAGGACTCCTCTGTGATGTGAACTGTTGTGCAGTAGTAAAAAGATTCCCTTTAAAAGCTCAAGCATGATCCAAACCGAAGCACAGATGCAGATTCCCACCTTGGCAGAGCCTGTGGACAAGCTCCAGCTGTCCATCCAGGTATGCTGAACACATCACCTGCACAACACTTGCATGGCCAAAATGCAGAGGGGAATTTCTGGACTCTAGAACTGTAGCTTGGCCATAGCCCTGGAAGTGCAGGAATCCACTCCCTGACTCTCTGGTGATTGCACAGAAGGGAGAGGGGGCCAAGGGTCTCGCACAGAGCCCCAGTGGGATCCAGATGAGCTGCCATTCCCATCAATCAATTCCTTCAATGGGCCAGCAGCTGCCACGGGGACATTGTTATGTGACAACCCCCCATGTCCCACAGACAAGCAAGGGGATGAGTGTGGGGCTCAGACAGAAGCTGGCAGAAAGCAAAGGTACCATGATCCTTGGCTGTCAGGCTGGCACATAAAAATAAGCCAAGACAGCAGACTACAGGTAAACTTGAACATGTCAGGTTGGAAAAGGTGGCAATTCCAAGTAGGCCAGGTCCTGCTGCCTGGTGACGACAATGTCCATCAGAGGAGCAAGAGCAGTAATATCAATTATCATATGTCAGTCAACCTAGAGACTCCCAAATCAGGCTGATGCTCTCAAAAAACTTTACCTCCAGGAAATGGCAGCACAGCGTGCAAAGCACTCCGACCCTGTGGGAAAACAGAGCTTTCCACAGCAGAACAGGCCCCAGGCTTTGATAACATTGTACCTTGTTTCCACATCTGTCTAGAACCAGACACCTTTGGGTTAAAATATTCCCAGGACACAACCTGGGGTCAAACTTGGAGCCTTGCACTTCCTGTGCTATGCAGGTTCTTTCAAAGTGGTCCCATGGACTTCTGTACTTCCCAGGTGATCACTCAGTCACCATGAGCAGAGGTTGGGCTGACACTCCCGACTAGGACAGGCACTCAGACGTAGGTCTGTGTAACCAGCTCTTTGAACCTTGAAGCCATTCACACAAGAAAGCAACTCTGACAAAGCTGTGGAATCTTCTGAGCACCTCTTCAGACAGCAGAACTGAAAGACAGACTTCCTTTCCTGTGTCATTACACACACACCCTGCCCCAGAATCGGAGTTTAAATCAAGTTCTTTGACACACATCAGAAACCTTCAGTGTAGAATTTCTGAGGCACCAAAATCCTTAAAGACAGACCTAACACAGACAGCCACTGTCAAGTCATTTAATTGCTTTCATCAATTGAAAGTATCTTTTGATTCAAGAACAAATGCTTAGCAAGAACTTGGTGAGAAGAGACATAACCTTAGGGCTGAAAAGCAGAGCAATATGTATAATTTTTCCCTTTACAGATAAACAGACCTGCTTTTTAAGTAACTCCTGAGAAGGACATCTAAGCATTGCTCCAGTGAATAAAGCAGACAGTTCACATGACGACCAGTTCCTGCCTGCATGCATAAGCCTCACGCCAGCAAATCTAATTGAAAATAATCTGTGATCTACACTTCGCATTCTTCAGGAAGCATGCTTTTATCCCATCTTTTCCCATCTCTCCTCCTCCCCTCCAACCTTAAATGAATCACATATTGAATCACCACAGCATGGCTGTATTTGATGATGATTTATAGGGCACTGTCTGCCTTACTCAGTACGCAGTATTTGGAGGGAGGAGGTATTTTGGACAGGGAAGAACAGACTGTCAGCACCCAATAAATTGTTAGTAGCAGCCACTTCCTGAAGTAAAGACGGATATAAGATCAGCCTTCTAAGTGGACAGGTGCACAGGGGTGTCTTACATCAACAGCTTGCCTGGCACATAATCCAAATTCTTAGTAACTACAATTAAATGTGGCACTGAGAAGAGAAAGGTTTTACTGACAGTTGTTAATAAATCAGTGGAGGAGCTCTGGGCACTGCAGAGAATGAGCAGGAACCAGAACCGCCAGACCCCACTGCTTGGTGCTGTAGGTAGCAAAGATTAAGACAAATCTTCTGCCCTTGTTTGACAGAAGGGTGCAATATTATGATCAGCAAAACCTCCAAATCTGCAAACTCAACATAATGTTGCATGCAAGAAACGTTGATGTAAGTTTTTATCATCTCTTCTCAATCATCAGCATTCCCCAGCATATTGTTTCCCTGCTTCCAACTTCCTTCTTTCCAGTTTTCTCCATGGCAAACAAGTCTATCAGCAGAAGCATGTCCAGACTTCATTGCAGCTCACACATCGATACTGGTACATACTGATCTGTAACAGTCATGCTTAAATTGGTCCAGCACCATAAGAAAGGCTTAGGAAACTATCCCCAGATAGCACCACATAAGGTTTTTTTTAGCTGTATCCTACCAAAAAGAAGGGCAGTCAATCTGCTTTGGTCGTCAAACAAACTGCTTTGGTTGTATCACACACAGCTGTGTGATAACTGAAAAAGTTCTTCAAAGGTGTTTTAAAAATGTACCAAACAAGGAAGATTAGGAGAAGAAGGGAAACAATGGGTCTGTCTCCTCTCCCTCAGCACAGCTTTCCTGGGCCCAAGCTATTGTTTGAGTCAGACAGAAGCAGCACACCCAGGTGCTTCCAGGCACACAAGAGGGTTGGTTACTCATTTCCATCAAAGAGAGGCAATTCATTCCTGCTGCATCCTGAACAGCCTCAAGGCCATTACACCAGCGAGGAGTTGGGCTGACTCCTATAGCCTCTGCACCGTGGGGTGTTTTTGCTGAGCACCACCAGAGGGCTCAGCACGGTACATTAGAGCAAAACAAAGGTGCTGACCCCAAAATCCTACACCTAGAAACAGTGATTTGTTGGCAAACCCGCTGATTATATCTCTACAAATCGCAGTTCTTTTAAAAAATGTTCACTTTTCAAGAGGAGTTACTGGTTTCATCCCAGAATCACCTGGGGAGAATGATTGCCTGGTGCTGTTTACAAGGTCAAAGCAGAGAATACAACGGCCTTAAACTATTCATGAACTAACAGTAAAAATACATGTTGCAGGCTTCTAAATACACTTAACCCCAGGACACAATGACTGAGACCTAGTAACTCTTACAAATTCCTGATAAAACTCTATTCTGTCTACTTTATGTATGCACAACTTATACCGACTAAGATCTTCCTCCCTGGAGCTACACATCCGGCCACTACTGACCTGTACCAAATGTCTCCAATTCCATCTATTCAACTGCATCAATGATTTCTGAGAAATCTGTCTTATAAGTGAATTTTTCATCCTGACTTCTGAGTCCTGTGTGATGTCTCTGACACTAAAAAGACAAAAGTTGGGCCCTTGGGGTCTTGTCAAAAGCTAATGTAAGACAAAATGCTTGTAAGCTTTGATTGAAATACTTCCTCTCTCCCAGCACCAGCTAATGATTCTGAACGATTTTGTTAAGTGTATATTTCCCTACCTTGAAATAGATACTGTGTGATGTAGGATTTATAGGTAATTTAACTCAATCATACCTTCAAAGCAGCTTCAGCAGCTCCAAATGCTGTTATAAAGAACAGGGAATATTCAGAGGCTAAGCCAGGGTTAAAGAGAGCATCTCTGATCACCAAAGTGATGAAAAGTGGTCAAGAATGGTAATCACTGTAACTACTTGTCCTAAGCTATTGTCTTTCATATTGGAACTGCCAGAACATGCAGGATTTAGGGATGGAAATGACAGCTTACCATTCTGAGTCATCACCTGGTGCTTGGAGAGAAGCAGTATTTGAATCAAAGCTTTTACATAATTTGGTTTTACAAGAGCATTTCCATAAAAGGATAGTGGTAGAGTGGAGGAATTGTCCACTGCCCAGGAGAAAGGCTTAAAAAAAACCTGAATCCCATGCTTGGCTGTGCCAAGAACTGCTTTGTGACAGCAGGCAAATCCCTTCTCTCCTCTTTTCATTTGTTTTCCTTTCCCATTGTACATCTGCCTTGTCTATTGGGAAAGAGAGATTTATGAGTGTCTCAGGGATTTAGTGGTGCAAGCACTTCTCCTCTCCAATCTTCAGATGAAGGCAAAAACCCCACCCTTTGGATCCAAGGCTGCTGTTGCAGAGACTTGTACAGCACCTGTAGGGACCTCAGTGGGGACTGCAAGGGGAGATCAATTAAGTAACACCTATAACCCCATATTCACTCCCTGGGTAGAGGCATTTATAGGGAAACAGAGCACCACGGGTGTATCCTCAAAGTAAACATGGACATAGAAGCAGAGACCAACATGGGAACACAGCAACAAGTCCCATCACAAGTCCCTCCAATCCCTGATTCTGTCTCTGGCCACTGGCAGGTACCTGGAGAGCAGTCACACAGCCAGGGTGCATAGGCAGTGATGTTCATCGAGGAGACTCCCCCAGCTGTGCATTCCCGACTGGTGAATTTTGTGAGCCACAGATGGTGCCTTTGCATTAAACAGTCTCGGAGGCATTTTATTCTTGAATTTTCCAGTCTCTTGAGGCAAGTGAATATGACTTCTTCTAAAGGAAGTATTGAAATGTAATCCAGCAAGGCAATATAATGCAGTGCAAACTGAGGGCCAGAACAACAGATGATATTTGCTGATCACAGAATATTCAAGGGGATGGTTCAACATCTTTGCAGGAGACACAAGCAGCCGAATTTCCTTCTGAAAGCTGAAGGTGCTGAACTGCTTTAGAAAGCGCTCAGAAGTTCACAGCTATGGCAGCCCACCAATGCCACCTGTTTGTAACCCCGGGACAATTCTGTTCCCAATTTCTCTGAAGCCAGTATGGAGTTTGCCTCAGCTGAACAAAAGGGAAAACCAAGGCCCTCTCCTTTCCTGACATGATGCATTTGTTCACATGGATTTTAGTCTGATACTCTCTCCTTAGTGGAAGCCACAAGCACAAAGAGCTGTAAGAGGCAGGTCACCTGAGAGTCCTTCTCTTTATACTCTCGTCTTTTAGGCACTGCACACATGGTGGGAGATCATCTCCTCTGGCCAAAGCAGGTAACAGTATCCATAGGATGTGACAGCCAGTTTCTCCTGAATTTAACAGGATTTGGGCAGGATTAACATTTCTTATTTCACACAGGAAGTTTGTGACAGAAAGAGAATTTAAACTTGAAACACCAATATAAAAACCTTAAATCATCCAAGCTATGCCTGCAAACACTAATTCCACGCTGGAGCAAATCTGCAATAAATTCCAAAGGTGCAGACCACGCTGTGCCAGGATTTTTACCCACCCTGTGCCACTGTCCTTTTGCCATGCTTCTGCCCCTAATTTAACAAGGGTGCTTCCAGCAGTAGATTTCTTTCTCTAAAAAGATCCACACATGAACTAGCACCAACAACTGGTGTGGTCTAAACCATGCTCAGCAAGACATTGTATTTACCTCTCCGGCATTCCTGGAGAATGAAGACAACATTCTATCAGCATTCATCCTCCTAATCATAAGCCAAGATGAAATGTTAAGCCCTGAAGTAATAAATTTCATCCAAACTGAGAGGGATCCAATTTAATGTATTCTGCATTTAGTGTAAGAGTCATCTGGAGATAAAGGACAGAGTTATCATCACCAGAAAGAGATGAGGAAACAGCTTTGGTGTGGAGACTCTGGAAGGCACAAGCAAATATATCACGACCACAGACTTGTCCACATGGGGACAACTTGAGGACATTGATTGGAAGTCTAATTTGAATTTAGGGAAAGTTTTTTTTTAAACTCTGTTAAATCCTTGTGAGAAAAGACTGGTTACAAGTTTGTGGCCACAAATGGATTTGTCTTATCTCACTTCCAAAATTACGCTGAATTGAAGTGTCCTTTATTTCTGAAGGGGCTTGTTCACCAGTGTATAAAACAGGCTAACAACCTCATTTTGAATTCATACCTACAACTAACACCAAGAAATCTTTTTTCACTCTTACATATGGAGACAAAATTTCACTTTCCAAATTTATTACAGTGTATTTCTGTTATTAGTAATTATTATACCACCAAGTCATAGCTGAGGTCAGGAACTCATTGTGCCAGGATTTATGTAAACACACTGTAGGATTTCATAGGCTAGATTAGGGGCCAGAAGATATGATTTAGAATGTTTAGTGCTGATCTCGTGTTTAACAGAGGTCAAGTTTTCTATATGTATGCCACTAACTTATGTTTCGCTTGAGCGTATTTTCCAAAAAAATGTAATTCATTCCTGAAGAAGAAACTGTTTCACATGGAGAACCCACTCTCCCCCTTGACAGTTTGTTTTATCTCCCTCTAACCAACATTATATTTTCACAATTTTCTACTTCTCATTTGAATTTGCTGAGGTCAATTCCAAATCCCAGTGCTTCCCTGTTACACTTTCTTGTCAGGAATTAAAGAGCTTTTAACATGGGGTATTTTCTGCCTAAGAAGTCTCTCTGTTGAGCAACTTCAACTATTTTCCCCCCTGTAATTTATTTTAGGCTCTTATCAAAACATAAAACACAGTAGGGCTTGTGCTGTAAATAGAAACAGTCCAGCTTCAGCTCATATCCGTCACTGAATTTAATGGCTATCACTGATTTACATCACGGGGAACTCTGGCCCATGTAAACATATGGATCTAGAGATGGACAGGGTCTGTCTATTCAGCTTCTTTCTACAAACTAAAGCTGCTGCTACCAGGAAAAGAGGGTTATGGGCTTACATAAGTATGTCTGTGTATTAAAATATGGATGTGTGTGCATGTCATTTAACTGCAGCTCTGCAAAACTGGGATACTGTCACATACATTGATTCATAACCACTTAACAGTGGCCTCAGCATGATCCAATCTGGATCCCATTGCAATTGATAGATCTGTCATTCCTTGTGAGTTTTCAAACATAAATCCTGTCTCTGTATTCCTTCTCTTGCAGCCATGAGGATCACATCCATCAGTGCGGAAGCTCTCCAACCTCAGGCATATTGTGAACATCAGCCACTGGACTAACTGGGAAATGGGTCTTGGACACACAAGGAGACCTTGGTGAGGGGAACTGTCTCCCATGGGACACCGCCTTTCTCCCCCCTCAGGGAAGTGAGTAGGAGAATCACAGCAGACCATCAAGCTGCTTCTCCCCCACATACATCCACAAAGAGAAACCAAATAAATCCCATGCAGATCAACTCAAACTCAAATTTCATTGGATTGTGAAAAACACATAATGGACAAAATGAGAGTAGGTTTAGATCAGATATTAGGAAGAAATTCTTCCTTGTGAGAGTGGTGAGTTCCTGGCACAGGTTGCCCAGACAAGTTGTGGATTCCTTATCCCTGTAAGTGTTCAATACCAGGATTGACGGGGCTTGGAGCAAACTGGGACAGCGGAAGGCGTCCCTGCCCATATCAGGCAGTTGAATGAGATGCTCTTTATGCACCCTTCCAACCCAAACCACTCTGTGATTCTATGAAAATCACCAGGGCTGATGATGCTGACCCAGCAAGCCCATGGCTTTGGCTCATGGCATTCTCCAGTGCCTGCCCGATCATTCTCACCAGCAAAGGGATCATTCAGAGAGCAACTCCTATTCAACTGCAAGCTACTCAGCTTGAAATGTCTCCTGAACCTGGGATTCACAGAAGGCCATTAGAAATGGTGGCAAACTACACCCCTAGATTAGGCTGAGATGTTTAAAGCTACTCACACACTGAGCAGGGAATTTTGGTTGGCAGAATTCCCAGAACAAGCTGAGGGCAGGCACAGAAAGGCTGCATGAGGCCAAAGCAGCTCTGAGCTCAACCCAAAGGTCTCCCTTCTGTGTCCAGCATCGTCACAGGTTCCTGCTCTTGCTGCAGTAATCAGAGGGTGTTTGACTCTTGACCTCAAGGGCCATGGAATTAGACTTCATCCTTCTGAGCTGGGTGAGGACAACCACGTGTTGCACCCCCACTTCTCTCTTCATGTGGACCTCAGTCCTTGACACAAAATTCCAGGCATGCCCCATCTCCAGTGGAGAAGTAGAGAGGTTTAAAATGCCACCAGATGTTAAATTGCAAGGCTTGCTCCCAGGCTTCTGGCCCCTGAAACGAGTTCTGCTGCAAGGGGCTGGAAAAGGTTGTGTAGTGAACAAAACATGGATTTTTCAGAAAATCTCTACACTTGCCATGGGCTGTGTGCTCACCATCTTCTCTAGTGCCTAACCATCACCAGCACTGGACTCGGCTTGAAAAGCTGGGTGTGATGGGCACTTTCACCCAAATTTCCCTTTTTTGAAGTACTCCTCGCCACGTTGCGGTTTTAGTTGCTGTGGTGATTGATTTGTGTTTAATGAGCTCATGTTATTGGCTGAGATTTTTCTGGGGTGAGTCATGTGGGTTTCATTTGGTAAAATTCACAAGGAGATATTGCCATCTAGATCAGCACCAGATTAGCTGAGAACTCCGGCTTCAACTCACCTATTTTAACATTCCCAGGTGAAGTCAACTTTCTGATGAGGGAGATAAATGTCTGCAAAGTAAATATTCAGTTAATAAGGTACCTATTGTACTGCTGATTGTGATGAGGCGGCAGCAGCCGCCAGTTTTAATTTAACATGATTTAACTACCAAGCGATTCCAACGATATCACAGGAGCTTGTTAAATGAAAATAACGCCGTTCACATTTGCATGTACATGTGCAAGAAAAAAAAAACAACAACAAGAAAGCTGCTCCTGGGATGACAGCAACTGGAATGAAGTCATTTGAATCAGTGGCATTTAATTGCACAAGGTGAGCTACCATATCTGTGAAAATGCAAAGGCTACACAGAGCACAAGCCAGTGATTCTGCTCCAAAGGACAGAACACTGCACTGGGAAATCAAGACATCTATCTCTGAATCCAAACTTTATCACGTCCCTGGCAAACTACTTCACCTCTTCATGCTTCAATCAGTCCATCTGCTGGAAGGGCATAACAGTACTGAAGTGTTTTCCCCAGTGCTTTGAAAACTGGGAATACAAGAGCCAGGTTTTGTTATACTTTTTTGTTATACTTTTGTTTAGGGCTTTTTGTTGCTTCAGATTTACTCTCAGCGTCTGGGCCAGATTAGCTGCTTGTCCTGTTTCTATAGGCTAGGATCATTTTAAGGACACAAAATAGCTCAGACTCTAGGGGAGGCAGGCCATGGTTCCACATTAAAATGTCATTAAGCTGATTGACCAAGCTGATTTCCATAGGGAACAAACCACATAATTAAAGGATACCTGTCACTAAAGGCAGTTAGTCCATTTGGTGATCCCATCTTATCAATTTAAACTGCAGCCTGAAACAGACCTTCTTAAATCCATTTTCTGCGTTTGGAATGTTACAGTTTGTATCCTGAAGATCTGACAGTCTGAACGTACAGGAGGAAGAACGAAAGAAGTGACATTTGTCACAGTTAGAGGATGAAAAGGCTGCCCAGGGAGTTAAATCCCTGCAGATTGCCCTGCTCTCTGCTGTGCTCACATTTCTACCGGATTCCACCAGAGATGCAACAAACTTAGAAAACAAAATAGTTTTTTTTAATAGATTAACATTTCCTTAGTCTCTTAAATAAGAAACCATCCTGGCTGGCTTGACTGAGGCCATCTAGGAAGCTGGTGGCAGAGCAAGGCCATAAACCCAGATCCCCAGTGTATCCTTCCCTGGCCAGCCTCCCTCAGAGCTATGAAGCAGGGCTCTGGGGGCACAGCAGATACTCTTGTGATTGCTGAAGCAGCTTGTTTCTACTTACATTTTTCAGTATTTTTTGTTTTAATCACATTGTGAGCTGAACCATAGATTAGTGCCAAAGAGCCTCTAATTACATAGTAACAGTAGCAATTGCATAACCCCCTTCCAGCTCCCTGCAACGGCTCAGCTCCATGCTCACCAATGGAATGTCACATTTTTCCATTCTTTAAGTATCTCTTTTCACTAATGCTGCAACCAATTGCTTCTAATACTGCAGAAAAGAACAAAAAATGCCAGGATTAAACCTCTACAAATCCTAACAGTGTGTTTACAATAGTCTTCAGGTTCACTCCTAACCGCTGGGTCTGTGACCTTCTAGTAAATTATACTATACTGGAAGGTTTTAGCTGCTGTTCCAGCTCCACTGTAAACATGTAAACTTGAGCCATCTGTGCTTTTTTAATATTTCCTGTAAGGCCTATCACTACTCCAATCTGCCGTTTCAATTGGCAGCACAAGAAGTCATTGTGTGCTAATTTTTCCCAAGGGCACTTGATGCACTTTATTAAATAGGGCTTTTTTCTTCCTCATTAAGGCCTTTCCACAACAATAAAACTATATTTTGGATACCCAGGCCAGCAGGCATTGGGCTGCTTTGTATGAAAAAACCATCCCAGCCACGCTACGCTTTTCCCAAAGAACAATATGGAGGGAAAGAAAGCTTTTTAGGATGTCACAACCTTTCCTTCTGGAGGCCTGCAGGGAAAGCATTCTGAAGGCAACAGCAGAGGATGGGGAGAATTTGGCTGAACATCCCAGAAACAAAGGCTTGAATTCTTCCAGGGGCATCAAAACCTTGCTGGGTCGTACACCTCTCACACCTCCAATTGCTGTTGGCTGCTGGAGTTTGGGCTGTGCAAGGGGGAACTGAAATGCCAAACAGGATCAGACCCGTGGTTCAGTTAGTTCAGGATCCTGTTTCTGCGACCCACACACCAGATGTTTCATAGGGAAATGCAAGAAACCCTACTGTGGAAGCACCAACGTTCCAGGCCTTCAAAAAGATCTTATTTTATCCCCTACTACACCTTTAATAAGCCTAATTTCTCCTCCTGTCCATTGTCATAAAACCTGTCAAAATATTGCTCGCACTGTAGAAGCTGTTTCAAATGAGCAAGGCACTGAGTATGTAGGGGGAAAAAAAGTGGGATTTTTTTTTTTGTACTTTTTATACTAATTTTAAACAATACCATGCCAGAATAAATAACTTTGAGAAGTAATTCTCAAAACCCAGTATAGGATAAATTGGAAGTATAAATTACATAGGGTAATTTTTGTCAGGGATTTCACATTATTTAATTTAAAAATCTTTGCCTGTATTTAAAATATGCAGAGTATAACCTTCTCTTTGTTTTTTGGTGATTTGACCTGTAATTATGGTAAAACAGCTTCCTAATAAATGTGAGGGATTTTTGCTCATGTTAGTTTAAGCAGGGTTTAAGGTCAGAAAGGACAATTGTGGCTCAGGAGCCTGACCAGCTCCCTCATACAAAATAACTGTTTATCATTTTCTTTCCCCAAAGCCCTCTTTATTTTCCTTTAAAAAAATTAGTGACCCACATTCCACACTGGCTATTGGTGACTTTGACATACCTCTGCTCAGAGCTGTGCCAGCAGAGGAGGCTGAAGCAGGTGTTCAAATACTAAGCACTGCCTATAAATTTAATCTGACATCCTGCTTGGAGAATGCTGGGCAAAACAATTGAACCAAGTCCACACACTTTGAAGCTGCAGCTCCAAAAAATCACAGCTGAAAGGGGAGGGAGCTTCCTAGCAACAAAAATGCACCCGAGCCTCCCAGCTGAAGTATGTGTGTCGCACAACACCTCGTGGGTCCACAGGGTGGGTTTTGGGGAAGGGGGGGAGGCTTAAACCTTTGAATTTGTCATTTCTTTCTCAACTGGCTTTTAGTTCTGATCCTGAGCGAGAAGAAAGGGGTCCTTGTTTGATAAGAAGGGATGATAACCTGCACCCAAGCCAATAAAAGGGATTAACCCGAGACTGAAGGCTCAATACCGGGTTCTGGCCAATGCATGGTTCAATTAGACTAAAAGCTGTCCTACAGCATTAAGGCAAGTTACCTTCATTTTCAGCTTCAGTGAAACAGACCCCAGATGACAGGATAGGCAAACAAGGACTTTTTCACTTTTCACAATTGCTTTCATCCTGCATCGCCAATATTATTAGACTTTAAAGAAACTGGAAAATCAGAGGAGTGTTCAAAGTAGGTGGTCTCTGCGTATTCATTGCATCCGGGCACATCAGGCTGGGTTACATGTTTTGTAAGCCCAGCAATGTGGCTTGCCGTTCATTTCTTCAGTTCATTTTCATTTTCACCTAATAAAATCAATTTTCAACCCAAAGTGATGGCCTACAGATATTACTTTAGAAGCCCAGGATGTAAACACTTCTGACAGTCATGCACCTCCAGCAACACCGTGCTCTCCAAAGAAGGGAGCCTGTTCCTCCAAGGCAGCCTGCTTTTATCCCATGCACCTGGGTAAATCATGGAGAGGAGTGTCTGGCTCTTTTCAGCAGCAGGGGTCAAAATACTTTGAAAAGAAGAAACAAAAAACCATCAGGATCATGACAGACTGGCTTTTTACACACGTGGAAATGGAGGCACAGAGGAGCACGGCTCAGCCAAGGTCATCCTGGCTGGACAGCAGAGCTGGGAAGAGCCAGGCACAAGTCCAAAGCATTGCTCTGTGCTCTCCCATCCAGCTGCCCAGGTCTGAACGCAGCAAGAGGGATGTAAATCTGTGGATTTACATCTTAGACTTTCATTTTTGTTTTCCCCATGATGTAAACAGAATGAACAAACATCCGTCTGGAGCACCGGAAACCTGTTTATGGGCAACATGAACAACTCCTTTGCTATTTCCCTGGTAAATAAAGCTTGGAGATGATTCCTGGAACTACGATATCCCCATATATGCTACCACAGAGTGCCTGTTGACATACCCCAAAATTCAAAAAACCATTAACATGTTTTCTCCCGCATTTCCCATGGCTGCCATCGTGGCATAGAGCCTTGTCCTTGCTTTCTATTTGTACAGGGGGCAAGGATTAAATGAACACAACAGTGTTGCAAGCATTAAAATGGCCCAGGAGGGACAGTTGTTTGTAGATAATTAAATCAAGAAAGGACAAATTTAGAGGTATTTATTTGATAGGAGGCTGTGCTGACCATTCCTGGAAAAGAAGGAGTTGGAGAGCTTAGAAAATAGACTGACCTCAACTGGAGTGCTTTCCACTCACGGTTCTGTAAAATGATTACATGGCAAAGATCCAAACTTTTGATACACAGGAAAAATATGTTGGAAACTTAAGCCATCCTGATAGCCCAGGGCAGCCTGTTTGCTTGGATTTTCCTGGTGTAAATAGAACCACCACACAACAGCTCAAGGACTGTCCAAGCGAGACTGCCAAAAGAAACAGTTATTTTTTATCCAGATCATTCCAGAAATTCCTTTTTCCTTGGCCTGCAAGTGGAACAAACATCCTATTTGCTGGAGCATCCCTACCACTACAGGCAGGACCCGGGTATTCCATATTAATCAACGGTCATCCTGCCCTGGGCAAAGGTTGCTGACTGCAATGTGTGGGAAACAGGAAAAGCAGCTTAAAATAAAGTTGTGGGACTGCTTGTTTCATTCAGGCAGACCTGTCTGTGAGAAAAAGAATTTATGAAATGCCAATTTATTTTTTTCTAACTCTTAAAACAAATGGAAGTGTGAAAATTCGCTGGAGCAACACTGTTTTTATAGCCTATCATGTAAACAGCCCTGAGATTCTGTCAATGCAGTTGAACTTCCAGCTGGGTGGTGGTCAGAGCAGAAAGGTCACCACACCCAGGGCTGACCCTGACTGAAACTGTGCTAACTTTGACTTTCTCCTTCCAAAGCTTCACAACAAACTGCAGCTTAACCCCTTGAAGGTGGTTTGATTTCACTTATCCATCACCACAGCAAAAGAAATCACTAACCCAAAAAGGCATTAGGCTACAAGAGTGATACAGGACTAAGAGACACTGGAATTTCAGGTTGCCAGAGAAATTGTGGGTTCCTTGTCCCTGGATGTGTCCAAGGCCAGGAAGGATGCAGCTTGGAGCAGCCTGGGATAGTGGGAGGTGTCCCTGCTCATGGCAAGGGGCTGGAACAAGATGATCTTTGAGGCCCCTTCCAACCCAAACCATTCCATGATTCTATTCTATCATTCTCCACTGCACCATTCTTCACCAACTCTCTCTTCCTTCAAGCTGAACTAACTTTTTTTACTAAATATCTAAAGTATCTCATAGTATGCAGCCTTTGATCACAAATTTGGGTCTTGAGTCATTATTACTTTTAGCAAAATGGGCTTTATTGCATTTTTCTAGCAAACCTCAATATAACACTAATATTTGCATGGTGCCTGGGCTACCCCTCTAAATTGAGAATAAATGGAAAGTTTTTACATGACATACACAGGGAGTGATCTTTCAGAGAGGCAAAGCAGGCAGAGGAACCAGTGGAGGGTGCTGCAATAACAATGGACACTACAGAAATACTGCAGAGTGCTGCAAAGCTCCTCATTGCACACACACTCAGGGCTTGAACACAAAGGCATCAGCCTGATTCCTGCAACCACCAAATGGAATTGGGATCAGGAGAAGCTGCTTCTTAAACATCTACCTAGCAGTCAAAAGCCCCACACAACTGGTGAGGAGCTGCAAAAGTCTAAGCTTCGTTTTTAATTTGACAATCTCTGACCTGTGCCCACAGCAATATGTTCCAACAGAATTTTAGTAGCAGGGACCCAAACAACAGCCTGACCTCCTTCATGTTCACAGCTCTCTGGCTGAGCATATAACCTGAAGCAGAGGTACAAAGGTTAAGTACAACAGTGCTACAAACAGATGATCTTGGGTCTCAGTGGACACCCACAGAAATACTCCAGTCCTTTGCACTCTCTCACAGATTTCCTCTCCCACCCAGCAGTTTGAAACTTCCTCAGTAGCTTTAAATTCCTGTCATTATCAAAAATTCCAACTTTTTCCTCTGCCAACAAAGCGCTGAATTAACTTGGACTCTTAAAAAAGTTCCCCATGTTAAGACTCTGGCTTCAGGTCTTGTTTTTGAGAAGAGCCTGTTCAGGGCTAGATTTGTACTGCAGCTACATCTAAATAGGAATAAGTGTGCCTGACTCCAGGACTGCAAATCTGTTCTCTCATTTTGATTTTAAATCAACACCAGCAACGTGTTTCAGCACTGTTGCTGCCCAGCCTTCTGTCATGCAGCCTAATTCTTCAATCCCCCCAGGGGCTGAATTCACCCATGTTATAAATACTGTACTGAAGTGCAAACAGTCGCATGACCTTTAATACAAGAGTCAGAACTGACCCCTACATTTCTTCACGTTGTCAAACATCCAGAAGATGCAGGACTAATAGGCACACTAATGCCCAAGGAAGAAAGTGAGAACTTCAAACTCTTCTTAATGGAGTTAAAACACATTCTTTAAAAAAAAAAAAAAAACGCTCTGAGAATATGGCCTTTCACTAACATAAACAGTTTCAAAGAATGGTTGTGGCACAGAAGCAGTGACTGGAAAATCGGAAAATCTGTATAAGAACTGTTGTCATAGTGGATTTCCCATAGGGATTATTTTAATCTAGGGAAGCCATTAAAGACATTGGTTTGACTGGAGGGTCTCAACTTTTTTTTTTCTTCCCCCTCTCCAGACACATACATCAAACTCTATGGGGCTGTCAAGTTATCTCCAGCACTCGCTGAAAAATCTATGATAGTATTAAAAAGAAAACATTTGATGGTCTTGTGAACTGCTGAGAGTTATCAGTATTAAGGTGTTAATAATGCCATAATCCAAGGCTGATAATTATTCCCCCAATTCGTAATGCAATTTAGCTGCTTAGCACAGCAGCCATGATGCAGTCCAGACTCATTGCAAAGGTATTGGGGGTCATAGACCTAAGAAAATTTGAAATCCCCTGGATTTCAGAGCCCAAATAGGACATACAGGGTGCTAAAAATGCAAGGAAAGGAAGGTGTTCTGTATTAAAATTTTACAGGAACAGATCTGCTGAGAAGGAAGCAATAATGGCATTGGTTAAAAAAACACTGAAAAAAAATCCAAATAATTTTTTTTAAAGTCCAAATAAGAGAGAAAACAAACTCAAGGACACAGTTAAAGGCTCATTCAGCTAATTCAGTTGGGAGCAGGAGTTTTGAGGGATTCAAGAGGAGAATTGCTTCCTGCTGGTCCCAGGGTGGGCACTCCAACACACATTCAAGCCACTCCATTCCTCTGTATTGGATGAAAATGTGAAAGTTGTCACTAAATCCAGGTTAAAATAAATAAATAAATAAAGGGTCATAAGTAATAAAAAAATTCCAAAAATGAACTTTCCAGCCACAGTATTAATTCAGCCCCACTACACACCCTGCATACTGCAAAGCATAGATTAAATAATAAACAATCACATATTATATTTAACAAGGAAAACTGAGCTGGAAAATGCCTTCTGGTCTCACCCTGTGTATGTGCACACGGCTCAGTCAGTGACACAAACCATGGATTTCAGACACCGCCACTCTGAACTTTGGACTCCTCAGCTTTCACATTACCCCTGCATTGATTTTGCAATTATTTAAAGGATAGAGGGATTTCTAAGAACTGCAACATCTCAATTACTTCTTCCATTCAATGTAAAGGTGCAACGTTTAGGAATCAACACCCAGTGCAGCTCTGATGGAGGCACCAGTAAATGAAACATTTTTTTAACTCCAGCAGCCTTCACCTGGGCACCATTAACAGACCAAGGCATCTTGCATTTGGGAGCCAAGGTCCTTGGTGGAAATTCAGCTCCTCTAAGAACTTCCACCAACAGACCTTTACTAGAAAAGCCTGTACACAAAGACACAACATGGTAGTGAAAGAAAATAGAAGATGCAGGCAAGTAAATTTACGTAGCCATAAAATTGTTCCTGTAATACAGAAAAGACTTTTCAGATCTGGCCAACAGCAATGGAAAAGCCATAGGAGGCACTGAAGCATCACTTTTTGTGCTTCTCTTGTTGGAGTTATCTAACAGCTTTAGTAGACAAGTTCAAGTTAAGTTTAAAGAACCATAAAATCCTTTAGGTTGGAAAAGACCTTTAATATCATCAAGTCAAACTGTAAACCCAGCACTGCCAAGCTCACCACTAAAGCAAGGCCCTGTGTGCCACATTTACATGTCTTTTAAATGCCTCAGCTGAAGCCCCTTGAGATGTCACTGAAATGAAAACCAAACCATATTTATCAGTACACAGAGTCAGAGATAGATAACAACACTTTCCCATGAAAAGGTTTGCTTAAAATTGGTTTTGTTTTATTCACATGTCTCATTTAAGATTAGTGGTCAAACCTTTGACTCAGAGATGTAGATTGGACCAATGTGGCTCAGTTTTTAGTAAGGATACAGAACATTTCAAACTGAGTCTCCTCAACCCTACAGCCCCTAAAGCACACAGACCCCACCCCCAGGAATTGTAGCTGAGAACTCCCATCCTTCAGAGAGGGGAAATCCCTCACTACACATTTCCAGTGTTCCCCCATGGTCTCCTCTGTGGCTTAGCTGTGTGGCACATCATGGCAGCCCCATGTAGTGTTGGTGGGTTCCTGGTCCAGCCTGGGGATCGAAATAACCCGAAATTCATTGAAATTCATTCTTCATGAAAAGAGAAACACTCCTTGCCCAGCTCTATTGAAACAGGCTTTTACTATCAAGAGGCAGGCAGGTGTCTAGATCCTACGAGATTCTATGACATTTAATCTCCTAAATGTCAATGTTGCTTTTGAAATGGGCCTAAACCATTAGATACTTCTGAGAATGTCATCCTTCATCTTTAAATTTGCTGTGACCACACACAGTCACCACAAGTCTTGTAGTTCTGTGACCCAGGATATTCTGCAGACATCAATTATGCTGCTTTCTTTCTTTACTCAGGGCTACAAAACAAATCTGAAGTTTTTTGCTTCAGAGGCTTTTCAGAATGCAAAAGTTTCATTAAAACACGAGGAGGAAAAATATATTTTATTCATGCTTTCATAATTCAAAATCCTCTCAGAGTTTCCAAAAACTTCACCTTAGGGCTAACACCAAGCACGGAAAATTTCTGAGCGAAAAGAATTTGAGAAAGTTATTAGCAAAAAGTTATTAGCCGAGAGTGGGGATTAGAACTCAGCCTTAACAACTGCCTTTGCTATTGCAACTCCTATAATAATTTTTTACTTGGGGGCTGCACAGCAAATTAATTTTCCTAAGGCATTGCAGTCAAACGTAGCAACACGGTGTTTGTATGCTGCCTACACCCTGCACCTCGTGCCCAGCGAGCACAGCGCTGCGCTGGCACACAGCACAAAGAAGGGACTCTGCCCTGCACTGGCCTTAGCTCTTGGTTCTCCTTCCCAGGCCTGTGTGAAATAAATAACTCAGCTCACAGGCAGCTTGAAGAAGTTTGCTGTTTTTAACAGGCATTATCTGTTCTGCAGCACAACCACAACAAACCAATGCTGGTGTGCACTGTCACAGAGAATTGGGGCGGTGCTGCCTGAAGGGGGACCTTGGTCAAGGAACACAGCAGCCACTGGACTGAGGGCCTATGGACACCCCTGGAACTATCCCCACTGGCTTCAGCCACTCTGTGCATTTAGGAGCAGCCTATAACCAGAGAAAATGTGCAGTGGGTGGTCCAGAAGTCTGGGTGCTATGTGAGGGCTTGGAAAATCTCAGTTCATTTCTTCCCTTTAGCACATTCTGTGTGATTTCTGCCCAAAAGCTTTGAAGTGAGTGCCCACAAATGTATGGGACTCTGTGCCTCAGTTCTCTACCTGTAAAGTCAATAAATCAAACTTGCCCTACATCTGAAGGGTTTTGGGAAATCAATATACTGAGAACCATGAGCTCCCATGGATCCTCACATGACCACAGGTGACTGGGGAATTACAGGTCACCAACACTACCAATGATGGAAAATTTCTGCACAGTCCCTGTTACTCAGAGACTGACTTTGTGACCTGAAGCCAGAAGATTTCTGCATGTTTCAGAAGTCGTGAGGGGTTTTTTCTCCCCTCTTAACACCACTGCTGATGATTCAAAGAGTATCAGACATAACATCATAGATGATGAAAATTTCTGCAGAAATGTATCAAGTTTGGAGTTAATTTGGTCTCAAATCTCACTAACCTGAACCTATTTAGTAAAACTTCAAGAATAAAATTCTCAAGTCCCTATGAATTCATTGTGCCCCACCTGTAACATCAACATTTCCAATATTACACATTTTGGTGAAAAAAACATGCCTCTTTCCACAGGTATTACTTAATTGTAATGTCTATTTATTTGGTATTTCTTTATGTTTTCCTGCATTGTTGTAAAAGTGTAAATCCTACTTGAAAAATCTCCTTTTACAGGTTAAAAATCTCCAAAGGCTTATAAGCTGATGTGAAAGATTGACTTAATTGAGCAGTATATTTTTGATTTACTAAAGAAACCTTAATCCTTTGACTAAACTGATGTATAGATTTTAGAGAGATTAACAAATCTAAAATGCATTAAATTCCAGGGCAATAAAACCATCTGACTGTATGAAAAGACATAAATGCAAAACACAGATTGTGTTGCCAGTTACTGTGGGGTCTTTAGGTTATCAATTAAATTCTTGATGTAGTTGTTATAATCATATGTTGCAGTAAAAGTATTTACAGAAATGACCATAAACCTACAGACATCAGTACAGGAAACCCATTGTACCAGCCATGGCCATACACAGAGAGTGCCCTTTCCTGCAAAATCTCCATCAGGAGTTATAAGTGGGCAAAAGACAGAAGAAGCAACTCATTAAAAATATCACAGGGTACGTTATCAGCACCAAATTTTGCCTGTGTCACCACCAAGCCATGGGGAACAGCAGCTGCAATTAAAAGTTGTGCTCAAGTGGGGATGGAAATGGCAGCAAGGCCCAGGAAAACTGGAGGACTGCCAGCTTTCCAGAGGTCAGGAACATGTGGGGAACCTGTGTTTTAGTTTCCAGCTAAAGAGCAACTGGAGGCTTTCTGAAGGCTTGTGAGCAAACCCTGCGAGAGGAGCAGCAGCCCCTGGGAACAGGAGCCCTGGGATGAGCACACTGATGAGAACAGGGTTCCTCAGATCCCATGGTAATGGAAGCCACACAAATACCTCAGATAGGTGCTGTCCAAGAGCCAGATAATATTTCCAACTATGATCCCTCCTCAAAACACCAAATAACTGCCCCTGTGGTTGTTTTCTAAAGGTTTTTTTTTTTTGCATCTGGAGCTGTCTGCTGACTGATTTAACTGTCATTCCCGGCTGTGGCAATGGCTAGGAAAACAAGGACTCAAGGACCAGAAACTAATTCCCCAAGGCTGCCAGTTCAAAATCAGGTATAGATATGACACATGAAGTACAATATTCAGTAGATCCACCATGTTACCTTCAGCAAAAAAATAAATCAGTGCAGAGGAAGCTTTTCAGACGAAAGCTCTGGCAGGTAGAGCTGCATTCCCGCTGCTGGGGTGGCTGATGCCAGGACACCTCATGGTGGAAGCAGTGCTGCTTGGAGGGTAAAGGCCAACATTATTCCACTTTCTGTGTGTCAGTGGGACTTTCAAGCCTGTTTCCTCCTCTCCTGTCTCATGGTCACTTGGTTTCTCCAAAGTAGGAGCCGTCACTACACAGATGCACGGGCCCAGCACTGTGAATTCCTAATGCCACTGAGGGCCCCTCCATTCCACTGGAATGTAAATAAACCCCAGCACTTCTCCTGGACCTCTGCAAGTTAAATAAAGCACTCACACAGCCCTACCACCAAAGCACGTGGAAAGGGAGTAAGGGATTGATTCCGGTTTGTCTTTAAACTTCCTGTACCCTCCTCATAACCTTCAATCCCTTATTTATTTATTTTTTTAATCTTTTCACCAAAACCCACGTTGAAACACAGAGGAACCAAAAACGGGGCACTAAAGAAAAGCAAATGATTAGACTAAAATATCCTTGCCAAACATGCAGAAAAATAAATAAGTGGAAAATAAGCCCAGCTCTCCTGAGGGCAGAGCAAAGCAGTGTATGCTGACGGGTCACAGGGATAGCTGCAGTAATTACATTTTACATTGCTTTAGGTTTCATTTATGCTGTCAAAACTGTTTTGTCACACTGGATTTTTTTTAAATGCATTTCAGATTTTGCTAATCTCTAGAAAATCTATATCAGTCTAATCAGAGGATTGGTAGGCTCCTTGCTGTATCAAAAATATACTGCTCCATTAAGTCAATCTTTCATACTGGCTTATAAGTCTTTGGAGATTTCCAATTTGTCAAAGGAAGGGATTGGAGTTTTTTCCTGTCCATGTAGTTAAGTTTTTCTAATGATGAATCTTTGTGAAAAAGAAAAAAGAAAGAAGGGAGAAAAGAAAATTAGTAGACTAAAAGCCATTATTATCATTAAAATCATTTTAAAAGTCTGCATTGCCCAAAATTAAGCTCATGAGTGCCCAAAATGCTAAATATTTGCATGAAGATCAGCAAATAATAAGGAAACAGTTATCATGGACAAACTCTTGACTTGTCCTGTTACACTGCATGAGACTCTTTCCATTTCCAGGCTCCTCTTGACCTGTTCCTCCCTGTACTGCCATCTATCAGGAGACTGGCATCCAACTTCCAGCTCCCTCTGGCCAGGGAACAGCCCCGTGCCCACTTGTGACTGCTCCAAAGGAACATTTCATGCTTCCCTGCAAAGTGTTCCTCAAGCACGGGAGGGACTCACTGTAAACAAGAGAAATCCATTCCACTATCAGTTTTCAAATCTCTCCCTTCAAACTCCCTTCTGCTCCAGCAACTATGGAACACTTGGTGTTGTCAATGTTTATGGCCCCAAACTGTAGGAGGGAGCACCTGGCAGAGGTGTGGACTGAAGAGACGTGGGTTTGGAAAACAGCAGAGGATGGGGATCATCTGTTCCTTTTCAGTGTCCACCACTATCTCCCCAAAGTCTCATCCCACAGGAACAATTCCTTGTCCACTACATTCAAGATGAACCAGATTAGCGAAGACAGAACCGGGTCATGCGGATTGAGACAGATTTGGGATTGCTCACACGAGCTGCTGTCCTCCTCTGCAGTGGGATCAGCAGCTCCTGCAGAGAGGCACGATCAGAACCTGGGACAGGCTGGGAGCAGGAATTTCTGCTGCAGGACAGCTGAACAAGGAGAGCAGCCTGGAGGCCAGGCTCTGGGACAGACACAGAGTGTGTGCCACTGCTGCAGAAAGCCTCTGGGACAAAAGGACGTGTACCCATGTTCAAACAGAGGAACTCACACTGCCTTGTCTTGACAGAGTTGGTGACTCGCTCTCTTCTGGGGAGCAGCCAAAAGCAACTCAGGGTTTTCCTGCTTTAGATATTATCGGAATGAGACAGCATCATTCCTCTTCCAGGGAAGTTGCAAGGACCAGAGGGCAGTAGGTAAAAGACCTAAAAAAGGACTGGGAGAGGAGAAGGGAAAAGCAGTAAAGAAATTATTTTCCATAAGTTAATACCGGAGACAAATGAATGTTTAGACTGGAGTATTTTTTAAGGTATTTCCAGATTTTCACTATTGTTTTCTGTATTCATTTTTCAGTATAAAATGCACAACAAACTGAAACTTCACTTTACACTCTTTTTTTTTTTAATGTTAGTTTATTTCTGCTCCTAAAATAACACCTGTCATATGTACTTATTATTAACACAAATGGACTAGAATCTCTCTGGACTCGCCTGGTAATGTGCTTGTAAAGCACCAAGAAAAATGGAAGCCTGATCTAGGATTGTCTAATTGACTATGAACACTGAAAGTAAAAGAATGACAATACAATAGCAGAGCATCATACTCAGGCACAAACTTGGCTAGTCTGCCTTGAATTTACTTCTCATACCCCCAGACTCTTCTAAACAGAATTTCAACTACAAAGTGCTTCAAAATTCAGTGTTGGTCAAGAATTATTAAAGTCGTGTGAAAACCAACAGAAGAATCCCCAGATTTGTTCTCAAGTCAAGTCCTCAAAGGACAAACAAGGGAAAACCAACCCAAGCTGTACAGCTAAAGGGACAGTCAGCATCACTGAGCAGAACTGAAATACTCCCAGCCACAGAGGGTGAAATATTAGCCTCTCAAACACTTCTTGCTAACCAAATCCATTGAAAGCAAAATGATTAAAGTCCACCTGGTGGATTTACAGGGCTTTGTGCTGATATGAGACCATTCACTCATGAGAGGCAGCCTTTTGACATGATTCAGTTGACTGCCCTTGGCATTTGACACACACCTAAGGAGTCTAAGTGGTTACTGCTATTAGCAAAGACTTGAAAAAAGACACTTGTCACATTAGGTCAGCTATCTCTTAACTCCATCCTGTGAAATGTCACCAGTACCCCCGGGTTCTCCTTCTTTATCAGTCTCTGAGATATATGTAGTTATTGTTCTAAAGCAGCAAGAAACAGAGACAGAGAAACAAAGAAAAGTGTGAGGTTTTTATTGTCTCTTCCATAAATGACAAAGCAGTTCTTGAACCTTTAAGAAAAGGACAGACTTGCTTTGTGCATTATGTTTTTATAGGCATTTTTACCCATGGCAGTTCCTGTCCTGCAGCAAAGTCCCTGTTCAGTCTCTGCAAAGAGGGAGCTGAAGACTCCTCTGCAGTGGGGCTGGCACTGAAACCAAGGGGACAAGATCCACAGACCTGCACCAGTGCCAACGTGCTTAAACAGGCACAGGGGACACCTTTGCCACTCTCTCCTTGGTGGCACAAGGAGCATTTGTCAGGCACAAAGACCAAGCTGGGTGTTAGAAGCATTGCTGGACTGGTGATGTGCTTCGCACAGGTATAAACCAGTACTCTGGAAAAAGCCACAAAGTTGCCCTGACTCTGTTTCCTCCCATCTGTTCTGACCAAATTCACTTTCTTTGAGCTGTGAAGAATTTGTTCTATCTACACAGGTTATACACAGCATAGGCTGCATTTTAAACTAGTGGTACCTTGCTCTGCTAATTCAGAGTCAAGGTGTTCAGCCCCTCGCAGAACCAAACTCTGAGAGAGAATTACAACCCATGTGCTGAACCCCACCAGAACTGTCACTACAGCAGTGGTTATCCAACACTTCCATGTAAGACACTGACACCCTGCTCACAGGTGTGGCTACACTGAAAGGCCATTTTGGGAATTGTGTATTATTCTAAGACATTGCAGAATCTCCCCTTTCTACTTCATTTAAGGCCTAGAAAACCTAAAGTCTTGAAATCCTACCTTGCCATAGGCTGAACCTCTAAATTGCAATGGGAGAAGGATGGAAGTGGGCAAAAAGGAAAGAAATACAGACAAGGGAGACATAGATGAGAGTCTTCCATAATATCTCAGCTGGACAAGTTAGTGTTTGACAGCTTGAATTTATGTGAACATTAACAGAATTGATAAGTCAGGGTCTTGCTGACCTTGGTACTATTCCAGAAATAATATTTTCACTAAGGTGAACTATTTCTGGACATCTCTCTGATGTACTGAACACAAACATTTTTTTTTTCCTGACATTGGAGTGAGCACAGCTCCTTGTTTCTGTTGCCTATTGAATGGGAACAATATATTCTTACTGCAGCCAAGGTCATCTAAATTCTTGCCCCTTGGCAGGCATTCACATCTTTCCTCCAAATGCTTTACCAAACAGATCTTGCTTTTCTCTCCTTAAACAGGTTGCACCTACTCCACAGAGCTCAGCCAGCAAAGCCGGGCTTCTCAAAGGTGTGCCAGCAGGAGCCTTAACTTTCCAATAAAACTCCCCTTTCTCTGATTTACTCTGTTGTTTTCCTCAAGGATCACAGCTTTGGTGTCACTATTTATTAGTACTCCCAACCAACTTAAGCATTCCAAATACAAATCAGTTTTCTTGGGCTTTGAATGAGTTGCTCAAGCAGGGAAATAATAGGGAGAGCATTGGAACCAAGATTTCCTGAGGCACAAACTATCTGTTTTGCTTTGGAGGATGTTAATGAGTAAATGTTGTTCGTCATCAGTATGACTGGCAGCTGGAAAGCACAGAGGCCTGAGACCCCAGGGGAAATAAGTGTCTTTTCCTTTCTGGGAAAGGGGCACAGTCTTGGCCTGACCACACTTCACCACGGACAATAAAAGCTCACGACATCCAGGAAACCCCAGTGAATGCAGCTTTCCCTGGTGTGAATCAGCACAGCTCCCTGGGCCTGCACTGACACTGATTTATAGCAACTGAGGCTGTAGGCAGCTAAATTCACTTCGTGAACCACAAAACACATTGTATGCAATCATCTTAATCTATAACAACAAAACCTGTGTGCTCAAGAAAATTGCTTGATGATACCACAGATATATACATTTCTACAAGCTAATTAAGAGTTACTGAACGTATCTTTAATTACTGGCAATACTCTGAATGGCCCATGGCTCACTAATGTATCTCTATCCTAATCACACTCAACCCTTCTCCTCTTCAAAGTGTATCATAATTGTTTACTAATTAATCTTTAAGCTCTTGTAGCACACAGCATGTTTAGCCTTCTATAAACACTGACTACACAGTTCTGGAGAAGAAAAGGAGAGGATGATGTGTTAGGGAATTTACTACATTCGCTGAAAGACTCACTGCTTGGCATTTATTGTTGTTAACTTCTGTAGAATCCCGAGAGTCAACAGAGACCTATCTCAGTTCTATGATTCAGATAAACATCCTGATATACATTCAGGTTCGAGGTAGCACTTTAACACGATACCTCCAGTGGCAGTCACTGTCTGCCTCGCTAGATTGCACTCAGGCAAAACACTCGGGACTCATGCATCACCAAATCCTGCCTCTACTGAAAATAAATTGTACTGAAGTTCTCTGTCTTGAGCAGAGTCTTAAAACTCTACTTGCTTGCATGACAAGCAGTGAGATCTTTATTGCAGACATTAATAGGAAATGGAGTAAGTCTTTAATTTGAAAGGTAACAATAGGTAACGTTACCTGGCACGTCCTTGTTTGGGGTATGGCTGAAACAGCTGCAGTTGTTAAAGCTGATCATTTCCAAGTTTTATGCTGACCTTAGGCTGAATTATCTCTGAATTTTTCAGAGATAGCACCAAGGCGTTTCTGTAAATAAGGATAGAGGATGGGCTGCCAGATCACGTAACTCTAGCATGGTCGTGGTCAGAAATAATTCGAAATTGTGCAAAAAAGTGATGTTCTTTCTGTGGAAATTTTAGTGTGGCTGAGTTACAAAAGACAATTATAGTTTGAAATTAAATCTTAGGGTGTCTAAGTTACACCCAGCATATACCCCATCTTAAGTCAACATGTGGGATGGCAACATCAACAACCGAAGTTAGGAAGTGCTGGGATTCCAGTCATTTGGACAAGTTCTGCTCAGCTGCATTGACAGTTTTCACTAGGATGCATTTTATGAGAAGGTCACTCATTTCCCCAACCCCACGCTGCTGCAGTAGGTACAGCCAGAAGCAAGTTTCATGTCTTTCTCCCTTATTCTGAGATTAGACACAAAAATCCTTTCTTTTACATGAAACTCAGCAAATTTTAGGAGAAAGAAGTCACAGTTCTCACTGTCCTTGTCTTCATTGGAGACAGAAACAAGGCAAAAGGACTGAAACTCCATCAGCCAGAACAAGCTCTGGGCACTGCAGGAGTTACTCTACACAAATCAAGTCACACTGCTGTGCAGTGTGTGGAGTGGGGCTTTATGAGACAAAAAATAGACTGATTCTGACAGGAGGGAGAATTTTACTCCTATGAATAGGACTTTTCAAGGGCATTCAGCTGCTTGGGCAGGTACGTGTCTCCACACAGGCACGTACACAAGAAAAGAGAGGGGGAAGATTTCAGTAACCCAAGTGGAGCTTTGCAACTGTATTGTGCTCATGTGTTGCTAAAGCTGATGATGTGCCAGTATGAACCAGCTCATCAGATGGGCACAGGCTCTCTCTGTTCTTTCCTAGGAAGGTGGCAGATAAAAGACAAGGCATTCGAGTAGCTGACAGGGTAACCTGTAAGTGCCTGTCCTGAGCAATCTACTTGTCAGCTTTCCTGGCTAAGAGAGGAGACGTGTGCCACAGCTGTCAGCTTTGTGTCATCTTTCCTCCCTGCCTTTCATCGTTCTTCATCCCATGAATGGAGGTTTTATTTGACTTTCCTTTTTTGGCCCAGCTCGCAGGAGCTCCTTTGTCCCACTGCCTTAATGGATCTTGCAAGTGTGCAAATCCGGCCAGTTCCAGGAATGGCTAAATGAGGAACAGGACCAAAGGCCTGTGGAAACCATCATCATCATCATCATCCAACAGGCACACTGAGGCCTGGAGGTGTAAATGCACAGGCTACCCTGGAGGTGAGTGAACACAGAGCCTGCCCTTTGGGCCACTACAACGCACTGGCAGCTGTCCACAAGCACTGCACAAAGGACAGGGCTTTCCTTTTTCCCTGTGAGTGATTCCACAAAACACTTCATCTCAAGGGTAAAAGCCTGTGAAAAAAGGGAATTTCCAAGCTGCTTTTCTCTAACCGTGCATCGATACCATCATAAATGAAAGTAGCTTCAAAATTCAATCTGACCAGGAAAATCTTCAAGTCTGACCAGGAAAATCCCTGCACCTGATCCATTTCCACACTTCTCCCTGGCAGAAGCTGTCTAAGCCAGGCACTCCCTGCTGTTGGAGATGCATGTGGGTACAACAGGCACTTAAACATCCACCTTCCCATGGAGATAAAGGGTTCACTCCTCAACTCTCTTCCCCTCCACCACAATTATCTAATTGACGGTGTAGGGATGGGTTATGAAAATCTCTGGCTTTGAACAAAAGCATCCATCTCAATAATGACGTGTTTAGGCAAATCTCGATTCCTCAGAATGGCCAGGACACACACAGGAAGGAGGCTGTGCAGCTCCTGTGCAAGTTTAGAAGAGTCATGAAAGATCAAAGTAGCACTAGAGACTGGCAGGAACACACGTTTTATTTTAGAAAAACAGCATAGCTATGATTGCAAGCCATGAGAGGAGAAGGAACATTTTCAGAACCATAACTCAGGAAGCATGGCACACTGGGAAAAACTGAGCATCAGCAGCTGGCACTGCAGCTCTGATAAGGGGCCAGGGGATTGCAGGCAGATGCATTTTATTGTCAAACAGATTCTAATGAAGTGTCTCAATTTAAGAATGTCGACAATATTCTACTTTGATCAAGAATATTTCATCATTCCTGGATCAAAGGGGTTTTTGTCTGACCTCTTTATTCCCTCTCCTTTTAGAGACATAAACCATCAGATTTAAAGGTATATGAACTTTGACTCTTTACTCTGACTAGGAACTAAAAAGACCTAATGGTGGAAGTGGCCTGCCTGAGCACAGGGGTGGACCTGGTGGGATGCAGAGGCTGCTCCCAGCTGGCATTAGTCTTTGTTTCTGTGAAAGTAAATGCCAAAGTAAATACTGAGATGCAGCTCTGAGTGAAAATTGCAATTTCTGCACATCTCTCCTGTTGGTTTCTGGGAAGCAGAAGGTAAAAGCTCATTAATGTCTCCTCTCTTTTCAGATAACCACTTGCTAGATGACATTTACTTCGGTGTTCTGCTATTAAACAAGGAATTCTGAGCCTGTTCTGCTTTCAAATGTGAACCAACTGCCAGAACAGAAAAAGGAGAACTGAGTGAAAGAAAGCATTTGCAAAACCTTTGGAAAGACAAGCGTTCAGGTGGCGAGCAGCTCTCGGTTTTCAAGAGTTACTTGTCAAAGATGCAAGTTCCTGCATGCTCAGCTCTGGGTTTTTTTAACCTATCCATTAGAGAGATTAATTTTGAGATAACTCCATGACATTTGCTGGGTTCATCCTGGTCATTCTGCTTGGGTGTTCCAGGCCTCCTCTCAGGCTGCCCCAGGACGTGCTGCCACTGTGGCCAGGCCAGCTCTGCCGGGTTTGTCACAGCAACCTGCACAATGAGCATCAGTCTCTGTACCTTCCAAACACCATTGCAGCCATCCCTGCCATTGGAGAAGTTTGGAAACAACAAGGAAGTGAAGTTAAAAGACCATTTTGCTTATCTTAGATATAATTATGATTTCTATCTGCAAAACTTACACTGCCTGATCACCTCACAAACTTATTCAATCAGGGAAGTTAAGCACAGAGTCTGACCAGCAGATCCAAAAAGTATTTATAGTCTCTGGAATTCCCTATGGAACTGACTGCCACAGATTCATCCAGTGTCTTAGAGCAAGTCTATTATCAGGCAAGTAAAGAAGGTCCTGAGTACTAACATTTTCTGAACTTCCCAAATTTAAAGGGGAAAAACGTTTGTGGGACCCTGCAGCAAGAGTTGTTTTGGCTCTGGTGGGAGAGAAAGATTCCAACTGAATGAAAAGCGTATTGCAGTTGAGGGCTTTTTTACAGATAAAATATTGCTTGGCAAAGTATAAATTATTGTTTTATTTTTCAGAGTAAGATAATTCAAAGTCAGAGAAAGCAAAACCAGAGCATTACAACTGCACTGTTTTTCACAGCTACCTGCTCCCTGTTTTAAACAATAAAGGCCATAGTTAGCCCATAACTGATAAATACAAAACATTCTTAAAAGACAATATAATCCTACTTCATACATCATCATTACTTGGCAAGAAAACAAACAAATGCAGTGGGTTTTATCAGAGCACTCGCACTCGATCAAGAGCACAATAATCTCATTCAAATCAACACCATAACTAGAAAGTAATTGCTGTATAACCAGACATCAAACAGACAAAATCACCCTGGGTGTTTCTAACAAAATAACTTGGTGTCAGTTCAGTTCCACTCCCTTTGGATGGTTTATTCACAAAGTGACAGTACTGAGACTTCCTGAAGCCCCTTCCTAATTCCTTCCTGACAGTAAGAGTGGAGATGCAGAAATGCAGCATCAGAGAGCTCTGTCCCAGGAACTGGCATCGCTGCATGGAATCATGGACCACAACACATCCCTGCTGTCTGCTGCAGTGCCAAATCCAGGCAAACACCATTCCCAATCTTTACTTCTGGACCCCACACCCCAGATTTAGAAACTGGCAGACAGCAGCACAAGACTGAGGCAGAAAAGAGGGGGTAGTGACAGGAAAAAAGATCTAAGCCTTTTCCCAGTTGAATGAGGGGTATCCTCCTGCATTCCCAGGATGGAACTTCAGGATTCAACACTGTGCCCTCAGTGCAGGAGTCAGTGCAAGCAAGTTTTTTTATACACATGACATGAAAAGGCTTTCCCGCTCCTAACCTGGAAGCTCTTGCCTCAGTTTCCCTCAGGCTGCTCTGAAAGGCAGGAATCCCTGGAGGTGCCAGTAGGAACTCCAGTTGATTGTTACACACAAAGGGACAGTTCTATGTGGAAATTCTTTTGTACTGTGCATCAAATAGTCATGTAATAATTGTATCGTTTTCTCTGAAGAGCCTCAAAGCAAACGATTTCAAAGGCAGGAAGAAGTGAATACCTGGAGCTCTCTAATTACAGACTCTGAGATATGCACAGCAAAGTATTAAAACAAATGATATAGATGGATTATCAGAGAAGAGAGTGGGGTTGATAAGCCATATTTAGTATACTAATCCTGACTGTTTGTTTTGCATTCTTTGAGCCTTTTAAGATGACAGGTTCTGATCAACTGCTTCCCTTAGAGGTTGGCAGCTTTCCTGCTCTAGCAGTTAATTTCTGTTTGATGTTTTCAACTTTGTGTCAATGTACAAACTACTGTTAAGATATATAGCAGCGATTAAAATAATTCATCCATCTGGTTATAATTAAAGACCTAGTTAAACGTAATGACAACTTGATGTAGCAAAGCCAGCTCTCATCTTTTAAAAGGGATGTGTACATTCAGAAACTAATGCTGTAAATGGGTGACAGACTACTGCAATGTGCCCATTAAATTCAGGGGAATTAATTAAACTTGTTTCATAAAAAAGCCTTAATGACATTTACTGGCAAGACAAGTAAGGCAGAAATTGCAAGTATCTGTGATTGCTCCCTATGGAATCTCACTGCTTCCAGAAGGCTTCAGCAGACCCTCCAAGCACCACAGCAGATACTGGATTGAGGCAAAAGGGGGTTATGAATTTGCTCTTCCATAAGGCTTGTAACTGCAAATTTAAGCCTCTGCTGGCTGGGCCCCAACTAAGAACATAAACACGGGGAGGGTACAAACACAATCCTGACACTTTGGGCATCATGAGCAGTGAGCTTTGAATGGGACATGTTTGTGAGGATCAGAAAATACATCAGAACCATGGAGACATAAAGATAAAGATTCATTAATCCTGGGAAATAAATCAAAGACATCCCCAATAAGCTGGAAGAGCTGGCATTCTTTATGGCTTTGCCTGCTGGCAAGAGGAAAGATGTCCCACTTATTCAAAATATTGCATGTTGTGGCAGAAAAGTCTCATCACCTTATGTCAGATCCAGGATTTCTGCTGTCTTGAACAAGACAAGGATCAGCTTCAGAAGCCAGGTAAATAACTGATGCTGACTTTGCATTGTTTTGGATCTATCCAAGTGTCTTTCAAAAACTTCCAACGAACTAGAAAATTGTAATGACTTAATTTGGGTCCAAAGAAACATTACCTCGATCTGAAGGGACTGTTTTATTTCAATATTGAAGTGTTTTTAAGAGGCAATTTTGAAACACAAAGCCCCTTGAACTGTTAGATTTCAAGATCTACCTGACTGGAACTTTTTTTTTTTTTAAGAGAAGAACAATTTTTCAAAACTGTCATATATTTGTGAAACTATTATCATAACTAAATCTGATTTTTTCTGAAAAATCCTGTTTTCACTGAAATCTGTCACCCAAGCCAGAGGCTAGGAATATTTTTCAGGTTTTGGCAGTCACAAAGAAATCTGTGCCTGATTCCATTATTCCCTTTTCAAATAACTCTGCAAGTATAAAACGGTGCAGTCTCCACAGAAAACCAAGGCAGAAGAAGAATATAATCAAAATCTTCCTTATCTTTGCAATGTAATTTGAACAGGTGTGTGCAGTGAAGCCTCCCCTGATTCCCACCTTCCATTCCAGTTCCGGGTGTAAAACAGGATATCGCTGAAAATTTCACTGGTTTAAAGTTTTTTCCTCTTTTGTCCTCCTTGCAATTAAAAAAGAGAAATCCACACATAAAGCTCAACTTCCAGCCTGTGCCTTGACTTTCTGCCTTTAAATATTCTGTATTATATTCCTGGTTGATTAATCCACAATACCTACTAGATAAAGCAACAACGCAGAGTGGAAATGCTGATATTTCCACATCACAACCATAAGCTGCTGAATTTACTCTCCATTGGCTTTTAAGTGTTTTGCCAGCTGATTTTATTTTAGGACGAGACTCTCAAGCAGGTCTGAGGTTTGATTTTGGGGTATTTTCTTTGCTTTGCTCACATTTTTTCTCTTTGATCAGCAGACTGTGACCAACCTTTTCCTGTATCCAACCTGTGTCCCACTTTTTCTTCATTAGATGTTGAAGTCTTCTTACTTTGAAGCACCTTTTGTAACTCCTAGCAAAGTGCCTGGTACTACACTATAAAACTGGCACACTCCAATCCTTTCCTCACTCAAACTCCCCTGTGGATCAGACACCACAATGACAGTTCTGCAGCGCACACGCCTCTGTTTCTACATCTGGTCCAGGTCCAGAAGTAGTGAAACAAAGGCAGCTGTTAACAGTTCCAATTGGCCAAGGGAAAACCTAGAGAATAAGAAATCTCCTGAGAAGACCCAGAGCCATGAGATTTGCAGTCAGATAGCCAGCCCAACTCTCGGTGACCTCTCTGAGAGAACTGAAAACGTCTGGCCTCTTGTCAAAACTGAACATCCAACCCCGTTGCTGAAGGAAACCCATAGTAAGAGATAGCCAAAGCAATATCAAAGGCACAAAATCCATGAGATAGAAGTAATGGAGTTGTTTTGGGAATAGCCTTTTCTGCACTGCACGCTCTGTACTGCTTTGTAATTATCTGCAGACACACAGTTCCTGTTCTGCCCTAATCAGGATAACACAATCTTTACTGCCTTGAACACACAACCTCGGTGTCCCCTTTCGAACATCTCTTGATAGGCTAAAACTGAGCCAAAATGTCAAAATATTACAGGAGAGACCAAAGGAATAATTGCCAATATTCAGACAGAGTAGTTCTTCCATCGATCACATTCTTGCCTCTCTCTACGTTATAGTCACAACCTCCACCCCCCCCCCAAAATTACTTTGTGCCAGTGAACATGAGCAAGGCTATCAAAATCTAGTTTGTAATCCTTCCAGACCAGTGGTTCATAGGCTGTACTGGGTATAACCATTCCTAGCAGCATTTTAATCAGAGAGCAAACATATCCAGTCCCTGGCAATCACAGGGCACCTGGATTTGGGCTCTAGAGGGAATCAATAGCATGGACAGCAGACCTGCATTCAGGGGACCCTCCAAACCCCACTTTCAGCCATGAATACAAATGCTCTGGGAACCTGACTTGTTTCAGCCATTCCAGGACCAGCTGGCTTTAATTTATCTCGCTGTTCAAAAATGAACCACTTGAATTTGTAATTTTTTAGTCCAAATAAATGGCTCTATATTTTGGGGCCAGTTTGGAGGGAGTAGGGGAAATCTGCCTCACCCTCAGCTACTGCAGAATTGACTAGCACAGAAATCAGGATTAAGGTTCAGCAGGAAACAGGGAACCTCAGCTAAGAAGCATGGCCAGAGTCCTCTGGAGTAGCCACTGTTCAGCTGCAACCTCATTCCCTGGATGAGAGGGTTCACCACAGGTTTCCATGGCAAATCTTTCTCCACAGTTCTTTTTCCCTACTTCTCAGAGTCCAGCACTATTCTGCTTCAGATCAGCTGCTCTCTAAATTATTTTACTGAAATAATCTTAGATTATTGCCTGAGACAACAAAGCAGATGGAATAATTTGATTTTTATTATAGGCAATTGAAACCTGTCATGAAGATTTATCAAAACTAAAGGGAACAGGTATTTTTCAGACTTGCTGTAACTAAGTAAGACATACAGTGCCAGAACAACATGGAAATGTCTGCCATGCTCCTAGAAGTCAACTGAAGATGGAGAGTGTGACCAGGCACTGCCAAGCAGCCAGGCTGACCATTCAGCAACCCTGGACAGACCTGTGGCCCCTCTCAGCAGCCCCCACCAAACAGCCCTTGCACCACTGAGGTGCCCCAGGACATGCACACCAGCACCCAGTGGATTTGTGGCCCACCCCTCCTCAGGGTGACACCAGGGAAGTGCCAGCTGAAGGAATTCCCCAACACCTCCACCAGACCCTGCTGCCAAGGGAAATTCAGCTGGACTTTTACCCTGACACCCTTCCTTTACGCAATTCTTATCTCTTTCTTCACAGGACCTCCTCATCAAAATCTTCTTGGCACAACCCAAGCTGGTCTTCCGTCACAGGGGCAGACCGAGCTGAGTGTGGAGGCAATTTGTTCCTTGGAGCATGTATCATTCCTCCAGTCAACGTGTGCATCTGGCCAGGCTTCCTTGGACTGCTTTACAGAGCAGTGGACACTGTCCAGAGCGCTCTGCTCAGTGTCCCTGACAAGATGGCCATCAAAGACTGGGTTAGGGGTCAGTCACCCAAACCCATTAGCACTCCAAAGTGATTGATTATCATCATGTGTGGTCTCAATCAAGAGCCGGTAATGAGCTGCATTCATTAATCCCATTTATATGTTTGCATAGTCCAGTCTTGAATTTCAGAGAATAAAAAGGCTTCATACTGTGATCAGCACATTGCACTACCTGGCAAGGAGAAGTAAGTCACAGAGGGCATAAAGGATTTACATAAAATTCTGTATTTTGGGAATTACAGCCCAGGTATTTCTAAACGCCAAGCAGAGTGGCTCCCCAGCATGGCCTTCAGCAGCACCAAGCCACAAGTTTGTCTTCCACAGAAGAATTATAGCTCTGTGCTATAGTTCCATCTGTATTTATTTGATGCTGTCCTTGCACTTATTTAAAATAACTCTCCATGAGCACAGCTCTATCCACTGTTACACCAAGTTTCTGTTCCTGTTCAGACCATTATGGGTTCTCTGCTACTTTGTGTTTGATAACCCCTTATTTTTTTCTTATCACCTCCATCAAAAACCTCATGTTCTGAATATGCCCCCGCCACCTTTGGGTGTCCTGTCTTCCTCAAGCCATTCCCCTGTGATAACCTTCAGCAGAGAGCCCCATCAGAAGACACTTGACCCCGTGCCCTACCCTCACATCCCATTTTGAGCAGGCCAGGATTCCATCCTCTGCTGAGCCCTACACATGAGCCCAGGTTCCTTTCACTAGGATGAAAGCCACGTTTTCCTGCCTCCTCTCCCCAAAGATTCCCCAAAGGAATTATAAAATTAAACTGTGAAATTCTGTTGAAGCCAATGAGAATGTTGCCACTGACTTTAACAAGGCTGGGACTGACCTCAGCACTCGGAGCTCCAGCACAAGGCTCTGTGCTTCACACAGAATGATGAGGGGGTTTTCAGCTTCACCACTTCTGAAAATACTCCAGAATGTCAGTGAGGAACCTTCAACTCATTTAACTCTGTCAGAAGACTTTCATATTGATAAACTCACTGACCAGAACAGCATAAACATGCCAGAACACAAATCCTTTGCAAAATACATTAAATTTGAACCAGCTCAACCTTAAGAAGAAACCATTTATTTTAAAACATGTTGGAAACTGCACTCACCTTAGATAGCTCAAGGAATCAGCTAATTGTATGCTTGGATGTCCAGGAGCTGTCACCACTTTTCTCAGCATAAATTCAGTACACAATGTAAAAAATAAAGTTCTTTCAAAGAGTTAAGAGGGGTTTGTTGAGTATTTTTTCAGAAGGGTATTACTTGGTTAAAAATAAATTTGAATAATAAATGCCTCTAAGTATTCCCAGGCCCTTTTTTTGTAGAAACGCTTTTAGCATTTCATGTGGGGAAAAAAATACGTACCAGTGAGAGGTAATGGTATTTATCCACTCTAATGCAAAAGAACAGCAAATATGTTAAAGGCAACCAGCACGTAATTGTGTAAGCAATTCAGAAACTTTACAATTATGCACTGAAACCTAAAATAAACAAGGTAAAGGTGACACTGACTGAACAGTAAACTTAAACACCTTTCTTTTTCTTTTGCAAACCCCTAAAGCCCAATGCACAGGCTCACCTTCCATGTGATGCCACACATTGCTGGTGCTCTCTGCTTCAATGCCCTGCTGGAAATAATCTGGTGGGGTAGGCAAATTCCATGGCCAGCACTTAATATCCTTATTTCACACCCATAATCCACAACAAGGAATTCTTTATTTCTTCAAAGGAAAGACCACCTCTGCTGAGCACTCCTTGACTGGCAGCAGAAAGCCAGGAGATGCCTGGGTCATGCCTGAGGAATGCCAGGATGAAAAAGCACTCAAGAGAGCCCTGCAAAGGACTGTCCCGGTGGTAGAAGGAGCAAGAGAAGTCCTGGAAGTGCCATTTCCGATGATCTCTAGAAAGGCAGGATCAGACAGAGAGATATCATCCCCAGAGCCTCTCATAGGACAGGAAAGAAATTGGAAAGATGCAGAGTTGTAGAATAAAACTACCAACTGGAAATAAAATGAGACAGTAGGGAAGAGTTTGAGTTTGCTCCATAGGGAGACAATGACAAAGGACACAGAATTGGTGGTTTTTTTGAGGAGTTTTTTTCACTGGAATTCAGTGATTCAGAAGGTCACTCAGTACAAGGTTTTATAGACCAAGCTACCTACTTCTATGGATACACAGGGATAATTTGTCATTCTTTAGAAAAAAACCCAACAGATGACCAGCAGGTGTCAATGCTGCCAAGCAGCTGTTGCCTCCAAAGCCATCTTCTCAATGAAAGAGATAAAAACTGAGAGCTGAGCTTAGACTTGCTGTTCATGAGAGGCCAAACAGGGTGGAGTGAACACTGCAGTCCCAGGTGTGCACCAGGCCACCCCTGGCTCTGTGACTTCAGGCAAGTTGTCTTCTCTTCCCTCCTGCTTTTCCTGGGTTAAACTGCACAAAGAAGCAGTAGGACTCGCCTTGCTCTCTGACCACAGCCCTCTAAACTCAGTTTTAGAGGCAGTTACTGGGAAAACAGCGCTGGAGCTGTGTTGGTATTGCTCAAAGAGGGTTTTGCCTTTTTCTTCTCGGACCATTTTGGTTTCATGCATGAGTTTAGTAGGTGCATGTGAGCATACAAATAAACAAGTGTTTCTAAACATACATCCGTATTTCATTAACTCAGAGGGACCAAAGGAACTGTGCCCTCCCCCTCAGCTCACACAGGAGCTGCTGATTACAATATAAATATGTAGCAGATCCCATGACTCCAGAGCTGTGCACGTTCTGTCTGCTGGTGACCTTCCCTCACTTGGGAATGGATCTGCAAGGCCTCAGGTTACAGCTTTAAACAGATTAGAATAAAATTTACTCTAGCTTTTAACATTTAAGAGCTGTAATGGCTTAGTGCTTCATTTATTGGCAAGTAAGCAAATAAAGAGGACAAAAATTCACAGACAACCCTTCTTCAAAAATAGGAAGAAGAAAGTGTCACTAAAATCCCATACAGACAAAAGGTTTTAACTGCAGCACTACAGCAGTGTAATGGGTGAATCCAGGTAAGAATTCACATTTGCAGACTCATGTCTGGAAAAATTGCTCTCACATGCATAGCCTAAGTACAATCCTGAAAAACTCACATGGAAAGGCTGCACGAGCTCCCAGTCACTTGGGAGAAGAGCACTTTTCTCACTCCCATCACTGACTTCGGGGTTCATACAGCTGATTTAAGTTTTAAAGATTCTCAACTGGCACTTACAGCAATGGAGAGCCTCAGTCATACAGCACACAGGGGTCACAGAGCGGCTTCAGGACAGGAACAAATTCAGCACAGGAAGGTCCAGATCTCCTGTCTGGTTGTTTTCTGTTCCTCTCATCTTTCTCAGCTCCCTGCTTGCTCCTCAGCAATCAGTCAACAGTTTTGGCAGTGGAAAAACAGGCCACCAGCTTCTAAATTCAAAGAAAGTTCAGCAGAGAACACCAGAAAAAAAATCAATTCTCAGGCTCTGTAGTGTCAATGGTACCCTAAACCCACCAGTCTGCAATTGAAAGGAACCTAATTAATTACAGAGGTGACTGAAAGGAAGTTTCTCTGTTGTTTCCAACTCATTTGGGTGGGTGTATGCTAAAACTTGAATGTTAATCAGCAAGTATCTTCCTGAAAGAAATTTTTCAGTCACTTTCCTTTGCTGTGCTTTGGTTCCCATTACAAAGCAGGCTCAGGGCACAGGACCTGAATTCTCTCCCACCAAACCAAGCTGGAAGACTGCTCCAGCTGGGTCCACAGCACACCCACTGTGAAACCCTGTGTCCCAAGGCTGGGGAAAGTGTGCTACAACTTAAACACAACACAATCAAAAGGGCAAGAGCCTCCTCCTGATGTAAATTTACACAGTGATTTTTATAAGCCAAAGTCCTCGGGTTCTATTTAATGCCTCATGCCTGGAAGTGTTCAAGCCCAGCTTGGATGGAGCTCTGAGCAGCCTGGTCTAGTGGGAGGTGTCCCTGTCCACAACAGGGCAGGTGGAACTGACCACTTTGATTCCATGATTCCAAGGTGTCCAACTAAGACAATCTATGCAAACTTAAATTCTGCAAAGCTGAGAAGATGGAAATCTATAAATATCATTATTTCGATACACATTCATCAATCTCATCTTCTAAAAAAAAAAATAGTCAGGAATCTTCCATTTCTGAAAGCTCAGAGATACAAGAAAATGAAACATAAATGAAGGTCCTGAGGCGCCGATTGTATAAAGGGGTTCCTACAACTTACATTGCTGCTCGTAAGGGAGCAAAAAACTCCAGCTGGACACGGGGTAGAAATGAGTTTTATTTCACTTCCAGAATTCACAGACTCTACAAAATTTATAATGCTGCAATTAAAAACCAGAAAGAAAAATATTTTGGCTAATCATAAAATGATACAAAAGGGCCAGGTTCCCTAGTTAAACACTGATCTTCCAAGTCCTGACTAAAAGATGTTGGAAATCTATGACATACAAGAAATCCTAGATAGAGACTCGTGATTTTGAAGTAATTTGCATTCCCTAATGGAATTCGATTTTGTTTAAAATATTCACAAAACAACATTTCCTATTAAAACTGTATGTTTATATAAAACATTTAGTGTCTTTAAAAACATGGAAGGATGTTGCTTTTTTGTCCTTTCTTACTGTTCAAGATCATGTCTCATCACTGTTGCTGATTAGATCTTTTCCAGGTTTCTTTTCCAGCTTTTTCTTACTTTGTTTGGGGGTTTTTTTGTTGTCTTTTTTAAAAGTTTTCTAGACTTTCTTTCATCCTTTGCAACTTCTTAACACCTTTGTTCTATTGCATCCATGATCAATAAAGGATAAAGAGGTGCAACAAAAATATCAAAAGTCCAAAAGATTAAAATCTCTATTTTTAATGAAAAAAGCAAGAAAAGTGATGTTTGTTATCTAGTTATAAAAGTTGTCTTTCATCACAAGCATTTTCCATGGGAGATGTGAACAAGATATACTGCCAACATTTAAATTTATGTAACTTTGTTGAACTAGTTTTGTCTAACTTTAGTCAACATAATACTTAATATATGAGAAGAAAATAGTTTGTACAAAAATTATTGCTATCACTGGAATCAAATTAGAGCTAATAATAATTATAATAACAATAATAATAATGCTTGTTTATATAAGGTGTTTCTACAGACTTTTTTACCAGTTAAATATTTCACAGGCTGAAAAAATGTAGATTAAATTAAGCTTTTTCTACTCTTTGATGACACATTTTCCTGAAGAAACATCTAAACTGAACTACTAAGAATTTGGAGAAGAAAGTTGTAGCAGGGCATTGACCTCATATGAAAACAGAGAAGTAAAACATAAGGATCATGTTTACTCTGTATGAGTTTCCTGTCGACACTGTTTATTATTGAGCAATAAACACACTTGGACTGTAGAGATATATCTTTAGAAGAGGTATTAAGAATCAAACAGTTTCTGTAAATCTTCTGAGTGGTATTAACATTGAGATTTAAACAAGGTTCCACACATAACACGCATTTGATCATTTAACAGGTCCATGTCCAAAATATTTCTGGCTGCAGATGTCCAGTTCATATCTGATTCTTCCACTTTGCTTGGCCAAAATGCTGAGATTTACTCTTATTTTAACTAAACATATCCAAAGTTATTTTTATATGTGCCTCTTGGGCCTCAATTTCACTGAGGCAAATTTCTGCTGTGGTGATGGCCTGTAAATGTTCCTTTCTTCCATTTCCCCTTATTTATCCCACTTTGTGGCATTATCAGATAAAAATGCTGAGGACACCATCCCTCCCTCATGCAAAATATAAACAGATGGGACATGAAAAAAAGGCACCTCCACATCACTGTCCCAGAACTGCTTGGAGTCCTGAGGGTGATTTACAGGACCAGGCTGGTGACACTGAGCTAGTTAGGATGACAGAACTTTGCTTCTTCAGCACAAAGTAAAATCCCTCAAAAACTCCTCCGTTAGCATCAGCACATATGGATGATGTCCCAGAGCCTGAAGTAGGGATGATCTAAGGAGTATTTCTCCAGGTTCCTCATTCTAGTTGCTTAGGATCACTCTAAAACCAAAATGTTTCTGTTTGCTTGTCAAAAAGTAAATATGGGAGAAAATGCATTTCAGACTGAAAGAAATGTTTCATCATGTTCACATATGGCAAGTGTTTTTTTCCATTTGAGGGCACTTCTTTACTTTTAGATTTTTTTAATTAAAATTTTTTGAACCTGATCTTGGAACCCTATTTCAAAACAAAGCCTAAACCTTTCGTGCAAAATGCACTGAAGTGACAGCTCTCACTTCACTCGTTTTTTCCAGGGTGTGAAAGTTGGGCCGAAATGGTTTGCCAAGTTTGACTGCAAACAGTTTCTGTTGAACTGAGTCTGATTTTTCAGCAAATAAACCAGAGGAGCGACTATTTGTTTTATCTATCTGTGAAAATAATATTGGTAATTCCAATATTGATGCAAAGACACGAGGGACCAACCCTGCTCTGCCAAGGGCCTTGGCAGAGTGAATGGGTGTTAATGAGAGGCCCACATGCTAGCTAACCCCTCCATGGTGGTGTGTCTGTGCTTGTCCCCAGAGCTTGTGCCCCACCCTAGGCCTGGGCAGCCCATCCTGCCCAGCTCTGATTTCCAACCGCAGGGAGCCTGGCTCCAGCTCTGGCTGTCTGTGACAACTCTTGGTTACAGTGCCCAGATACCCCCGAAGTGGCCCTTCAAAGCAGCTACACATGTAAGAATAGTATCCAGCAAGTGTGTGAATACAGCCAACCTTCTCCCACTCCTCAGAAAGTCAATGTCCAGAGCAAACCCCTCCTCTGACTTGTCAACACGCACTGCCTCACTGCTTGGCCTTTCGAGATTCCAGGCCGGATGGAAGGTGATGGGAATTGAACTTCAGCTCTCAAGAGCACCTGGCTTTGTTATCTCTAAGGGCCCAGGAAGATTTCAGGCACTATCACTCCATGCCATGTCCTGACACTTGACTCACAAAGTGGCACTGGTGTTGGCTTACCTCCAGGCTGTAGATAGAGACTGTCAGCAGCAAGGTGAAAATGAATGGGAGTGGAACAGAAGCAGAGGTCCTACTGCTTCTTTTGGGAAAACAAGGCATCCCAGATTGCTGATGAGTCCTCTCTCTTCTGACTCCCTCTGAACATCAAGGTCTTCATTACAGAGAGTCCAGGAGGTTGAGTTCACACGGTCTTTTTTAGTGCATTATCTCCACCTCTACAGTGGCCACAGGGTAAAAAACCTGACAGATGACAGACCAAGATTCGGGGTGGATCCCAGAAACACAGCTATGACACAGATTCCAACCATCACTAAAAGCAGGGAAGTTTCTCATTTTCCCCATGCAATTTGCCGCTTCTTCCAGAAGTATATTACTATGTGCAGATATATTCTGTATTTCCTATTCAGAACAAAGATTCTGAAAGCCCATAGCCCCAGACAACACACCAAGCCACAAACCACAATTTTATTTGAATGCGCTTCAGCCAGAAGTCCGAGCCTGATGATAATAACCTGATGATAATAACCTGATGATAATAACCTGACATCTCTCTGGGAACAGATAGCAGGCTGCAAAACTGATCTTCTCCCACTGTTGAGTCGTGCCTGTGTTACGTGCATAAGACAGATGCAGGAATGCCCTAGGAAGGAGGCAGACACTGCTTTCAATGAGAAACCAGATAACGGTGAAGAAAGCACTGCTTTAGAGAAACTTGGGTGCTTCTAAAGCATTCAGAACTGCAGAGGCATTTAGTGTTTGCTCTTTTATCAGTGCAGCTGCAAGTGATAATTCAACCTCCAAGTGGTCTGTGCTTTTGTTCTGTTTGAATTGAAAAATGCCCAAACAAAAATCCCTGCATTGTATCAGGATTATATGCTTGAAAAGAACTGAACAAATTGCATTTAGAATGATCAAAATGATCCATTTTCCTTACTGTGTTGCTGGTAGACAAAGGTTGGTGTTTGAAAATCAAATTTTACCACTATCAATGTTACTGCCTGATGTGAGTGCAGTGATACAGCTTTATCAGGCAAATTCCAAGACAGATTTACCCAAAAGACAGTTATCTTTATTATCCTCTTGCAAACAGCAGTTGCCAGTGTCACACACTGACACTTCACTAGACATCCTAAGCATCTTTATTATCTCAACATCCCAAAATAGAATGCCTTCTGTATACTGATGTCTCCACAAAAATACACTTGCAAATGCTAACAATATAAAATAATAATAACCACTCTTCCAAACTACTGCACTATGAATGTTGCTTCCCTCACAGCCTCATTCCTCATAACATCCTGGTGTCTCCATGTTTGAGACAGAGAATAAGGCCCAGCTTCTTGTATATTTAGGAATCTCATTCCCATTAAAAATCGAGCTTTTATCCTGGTTTGAAGTCTCACCTTTTGTGGATGAGGTACCACTGTGTCTGCAGACAAGCTCTGCTGCTGCTGCAGGAATCTCCAGCAGGACATGAGGTTGGTGCTGTACCCTGAGATGCAGTGATCCGAGCTCACTGTCCACCCCAACAAAACAGCACTGCCAGTGTTAGGGACCTGTATTTAGACAGGTATCTGAATCCATGGAGAGACTCAGCAGGCAAACATACCAACAGACACGCCTGCTGGATGCTCCCCATTTCCCAAACAACACTTTCCCCCAACAGAAATGTTGATTTAAAGCATTCATGCTAACGTGAGTGCAGGATAAGGTTATGTGATTCTTGGAGCAACCACGTCAGGTCATGAATGATGTAGTAATGAAAAGAAAATTCCATGCTCATTGCCCAGCACATAAAGACAGGATTGTGAAACTTGCCATGCTGAGCTTTGCGTGGTGTGGGCACAGATTTGCAGAAGAGCCCAGCACAGAGGACGGAGACTTTTGAACATCATCTTACAGTCATTTCTCTAAAATTTCTGAGAGCTAAGCATTGTGAAAAGTTGATTATGAATGCAAGCTCTGATATTTATACCCCGGTCCAAAATGCAGGCATGTTATCTGTCCACAGAAACTGATGTCCCCTTAAATTCTGCTGTGCCAACCATTCGTGTCCTGGGCTAGAAACTACCAAATCCCATTGGGAATTGCCCGGGGGTAAGATAAAATCTTCCCCATAGGCTGACAATCTTTATGTCTCCTAACCTCTACACAGAGATGAATCCAAAGAGGTCAAGAGAGAACCTCATCATAACCCCACGATTTGCCTGCTGAGTTACTGTACTAAAATCTCTCCTATGGGAGAAGCGGTGACCCCAAGGGAACATCCAAGATTTTCTGAGCCTCAGTTCCAGGGTGCTGCACATCCACAGTTTCCGCTGATGTGCTTAGAACTAAAGGTGCTCAATGGCTCCAGAAATCATAATAAAGGGTCATCTCCTATGTAGAGTTCAGATTATTTACATTCTGCAATTGCTCATATTACCATGTCAAGAGGGGTTTTTTTTCAGGACATCAGTATCTCCAATTTCCTTGGCTTTCAATATTTTTCCTAGGGATAATCCCCCACAATATGGGGGTTTTTTTTAATACATGCACTGAACAAAGTTCTTATACATGGAATGTAGAAGTTTTTATATAAACTTTCTAAAAAAACCTCAAAGCCTTCAGTTTCAATTTGGTCTTCAGAGAGGTGCAAAAGCTTTGGTATATTTTTAAAAGCAGAGCATTAGAAAGGATTTTTTTTCTCCTCATTTAACTGACCCTGGAGTTCAACCTTAGCCAAGCTGATAGTTGAGAAAGTAAACTAATTACCACGTTATGTCCAGTGCCTGCCCTGCCCCAGCATCACTGACCCAACATTGTCACACTGCACCTTCTTTTCCACACTGCTCAAAATTCCTTTCAGTGAATCAGAGATGCTCCTGGATCATCCACTGCCTTGGCATAGCAACCACCAGGAAAAGGCAGCTGTGCACTGGTTTTAGAGCATCCACTGTCTATGCTAAACAAGCATTTTCATGACAAAAGTCAAAAAATAAATAACAATTTCAAGAAGTTCCTGAAACCTCTATTTAAAGTGCCTTAAGTTGTAAGTTCAAGGAAGGCAATGCCTTTGTGACAGCACAGCTGTTGATTAAAAAGATTCCCAGGGCCTCCTGGTTAGTCTGACTCTTGGTCTTTAGAATTATATGAATATAGGCTTAAGACCACCCAAATTCTTTTTTTTTTTTTCTTTTTGAGAGGGGGAGAGAAAGAGGACATGCACACAACCGGGTGAAAGAGACCATTACCCTCGTGTTGGCCAACTGGAGTTTTACAGTAACAAAGATCTGACGGGCAGCACTGACCTGTGACAGCAGCTGTATTTACACTAGAGCCTAGCAGGGAAAGCACACTGGAGGGGATGGTATATACACTGCAGGATGCAGTGGCCTTTGGAGAGTTGCTTTAACCCACACGTGCAAAATCCAGCTGCAGGAATTTAATTCCCTGCCAAAGCACCACCAGGGGTAACTGACTTTTGTCTCTTGCTTAGTGAGTACGTGGCTGATTTTGCACCTAAATCTCACCTCTCTAGCGGGAAGCATTCCCTCAGTAGTAGGACATGATGTTCTGGAGAGCCAGAGACAATCCTGGTTATCTCCTATTTTATTAGGATCACCAGCACGACTGATAAAGGAAACGGGATGACAGCAAACAAGCTAAGCAGCCTCTAGTCTGCAGGACAGGTTTAGAAAATAGGGGAAAATAAGAGCTTAAAATCGCCAATTCATCTAAAAAAACCCCAATAAACCCAAACAAAATTTAAACTATCTTTTCTCAGCAGAGAGGAAGGAGGTAGACATATTTCAACTACCACAGTTTAGTACCTCATTGAAGCTGATATCCCCAGGTTCCCTGGCAGTCCGTGGAGAGTGGAGGGGAGGCTCCTCCAAGGATGAGGCAGAGCTGGAGCCCCCGGCTCTCCACTGATGATACAGGGGGGCAGGGACCCAAGACAAGCCCTGGAGAGGCAGGGGCTGTGCCCCTCGTAGATCCGGGCTCAAAGAAATCCATTTGTACTGGGTCTCTTCAAACTGAAATTCATTACACAGCCTTCAGACAACATTTCTTTGTTTTCTAATTGATTCAGTCTTTCTTAGGCTGATCTCTGAAGACATAGTTTCAACAAAGAGAAACAGAATCAAATACTTGCTTTTTCAGCAAGGAAAAAGTAAAAAAATCATGAACATTGCTCTGTCTTGGGCTGTAGTTTTCCCATGCTGCTTCCATCTTTATTTATTGTGCTTCCTTCACACCATGAGTTCTTGGATAACAAAGAAAACAGTCCAAGTCTTCAAGAACAAAGGCTGGCAGGAAAATCAAATTAAAAATGGCAATCACATTTGCAGCACTATAGGCAGCTAAAATAATCTGCTCTGTTATTTATACCACTTCATGTATCAAGTAGCTCAGAGCCCTGTTAGACCAGCTCCCTGTGCATGGAAAGGAAGCAGCCATCACCAACACATGGGAAGCACAACTGGCCAGTATCTTCAGGTGCTGAAGCTTTAAGCATGTTCACATGTCCCGTTAATTCCTTTATTACCAGCTGTTTTTAATCCCCTGCCAAAAGCAGGTGCTTTTGTACTTCCCTGAATAACAGACAGAATATGGGGCTTGTGAATTGGGCTGCAAGAGTCAAGATACGAGGGGCAGATGGGACAGGTTGGTGGAGAAGGGAGCAAGGAACAGAGGACAAAGTTCAAAGGCACAGGAAGATTAGGCATAAACTTGTCATGTAAGAGACTCCGGCAGACAGATCTCGGTAGCAGGAAATCCAAACCACTACATGTTTAGACATAAGTTTTCAGCACGGGAAGTGCTCCAGTCTGCAGGACCTGAGCAAAGGCACTGGTGCAGGCAGAGCAAGAATGTGCAGTGACCTCAGATCAAGTTTGTTCTCTGTCACAAGCAGGACGTGGCTCAGTCCCAGAGCCTGCGACTGCTTCAGCTGCACAGGAGTGAGACCCCGCTGACACTGAGCTCCTGCCCACAGGTCTGAGTCAGTGAGGGAAGCATGGATGTACTCAGGCACCTGAGATGTAGCCAGGTATCCTCACAAGCCTCTGGGAAAAGGATAATTACTCCAAAACACTGCTAAAGCCTCTTCATCAATTTGTGAGCCTTTTATTGCTTCTACCTGAGCCACTTCAGGCCGGGCCTGCACCAAGCTCTCAAGTGTAGTACAAAAAATTATATAGAATTATAGAATGGTTGGGGTTGGAAGGGATTTTAAAGATCATCTCATTCCAACCCTCTGCCATGGGCAGGGACACCTCCCGCTAGACCAGGTTGCTCCAAGACCCATCCAGCCCGGCCTATCCTGCTTCATCTTCTGCATCATTCATCCTGAAAAACCCATGGAAGTATTTTCACTCATTCAACAATACACTTGTCCTGGTCTAGGTACTTGTTGTATAACCAAACTTTGCACTTCTGATAAAATAAAACAAAATGCAGGTCGAGATGGCATTAACAGCACATGAGCTCCAGGGCCCAATTCTGATTTCACACACAGAATTACCAAAATCCATCGATTCACAACAGCCACTCCTCCCACCTACATTCTCCTCATTTCTGAGGGGGTGGAAGGGAGCAAGACAACTTCAGCTGACCCAAGGACCCTCTGGACAACAGGAGCAGTCTTCCAGCAAGCCTCTCCTCCCTCTTCACCTGGACAGACAGTGCCCACAGGCTGTAACCCCAGCAAGGGCTTAGAGAGGAGAGCAGGGAAACTGCTGCAGCTCAGGCACTGACGTAGGTAGACCCACCACCCCTGCTGCCAGAAAGAACCTTTCAGGGACTCCTTTCCACAATATTGGGAATTCCTGCAAAACTCCCGTTTCTGACGTGCTGCTCTTATGTGAAATATCCACAGTGTTTGCAAAGAAGTGATTATGAATGACTAACCAGCCGTGCATATATTTCAAGAAAACTTGGAAACAACCTTGTTATTTTTGGAACCACGGACACTTGTTCAGGGCGAGCTGGCAAGGAAGAGTTACTGTGGAAAGTTACCTAAAACAGAGAGTCTGTAGTGCCACCTACTGCTTTACTCCAGGTTGTAACTTCAGATTTCAAAAAGCCTCAAAGACAGAAGTGCCACCCTGCAGTAGCCCCAAGCTCACCCAGACCCACACCAGATTCCTCCTTAGAAGGTGCAAGAACACTGACACAGAGAGATGTAAGAGCCAATCCTGCCTGGGAGCTTTGCCACGAAGCACAAAGCATGATGGCCTTTCAAAGAGCACTACATTTTAATTATAATCATCCTTAGCATTCTTTTTATGCACATGAGCAGCAAAGCTGATTTGTACTCAATGCCTCCTCAACTTCACCACAGATTAGCAACAGTAAGTTCCAAAGATATTCCAAAAGATATTGCAAAGGAACATTGTATGAAAGTGTAGTTCATTTATTTTTAAAATATTTAATTTTTTTTTCATAATTTAACCTTTTCATGTAATTATAAGCCTTCCTGCTGCACAAGACAGAGCACAATTTCCTGGTCTTCAGTCTGCTGATCAGTCAGTATAAACCTTCACTAGGCTCACAAAATTTATTAAAAAAGGAAGAAGCAAACCAGTCCATCCCTCTGTGCTTATATTCAACTGCCTAGTCAAATATATGACTGTTCCCTGAGTACATCTCAATTTTCCTAACCACAAATTCACAAAACATAGATGATTCCACAAAGAAAAACAGATGCTGCTTTTGGATTATGAGTTCTAAACCAGAAAACAAAACATGCAAAAATACAAGGGGATGGTTGCTTTTCTCCCCCAGCTACAGAGTATCAAAGAGCAGTAATTAGAATTTGCTACTCAGTACAACATATTATCAAAATCACCAAAGAGAACATATCCATTTATGCATAAATGTGGTCTGGATTATACAGGCAGTGTAGATACTTGGTTGGATGTGTGTCTGGTCTGGTTTGTGTTTGGTTTGGAATCCATTCATTTAGTCCTTAATTTGCCATTAAGGAACTGATAGAGCAAGTGTGCACATTAGACATTTAAATACGGATGCCTGGAGGCACCGAGAGCTAAACAACTGCAAGTGGTTATTGCTGAAAGTTTAAACAAGTGATTTTCCTTCCTCTACAAAGATGAGGTTAAAGGTTGGACCAGACGACCTCCAGAGATCCCCTCCAACCTAAACTCTTCCATCATTCAAGCACATGCAAATGCAGGAAAGGACAGCCGAGAAAGAAAGGGCAGTGTCGAGTGTAATGCTCAGGAACATCACTTCCCATTTACACCAGGACTGGACAAAGTTCCTACATCCAGCTCCTGGGGCACTTCAGTCCACATCTCCAAAAGGATTTAGGTGAGACACTGCCCTGACATCAGCAGGACCTGAGCTCTTTCATACCCAGGGTCTTGCAGAAGGTTGCAAACTACAGACTTTTGAGAAAGCTCAGAGACACCAAGCTCCCCACAGTCTCAGTGCCATGAATTTAAGGGTTCTCAGTCATCTGGAACATAAAACAGCACAAATTACATAGTCCTGAGATGTCTGCAAAGCCTATGACCATCACACTACACTGGCCAATAAAGAAGGGCCAAACCCATCAGAGAGGATTTTAACAGCTGCTTTACAAAAACTCCCCAGTTATGTTTGATTATGTTGTATCTCCATAAAAAACTGACCTGAATCCCTCTTGTGACAAATGCCAAAGTCCTTCTACACAGAATAAAGGGATTTCATCCCATGGCTGATAAGTAGTTTTGTCTATTTACCTTAGCTAAAAAAATTTCATCACAGAGCTTAATACACATTGAATACTGTCACAGTACTTAGAGCAACGGTTTTGGTAGAATACAGCAACAGAAAAAAATATCACATTTTGTAGTCTGTTCTTCCAAACACTCCTATAATTTGGCCTGTCTTATAAGGAAAAATTTTAAAAACAAGGAAAAAAAAAGTCTGCTTCAGCAGTGCCAAACTTTTGGTGGTGCCCCAATGTGATGCAGCTTACAACGGAAAGTGAAGAGTGTGGGGTCTTTACAACAAAAGACTTGGGACAAAATACATTAACTGTAATGGAAGGAAGACAGCATAAAAAAATAATCAGGAACATTTCCCCCATAGTTCTGGGCTCCCCAGTACACAAAACCACCAAGGATTTACTGCTATGAGACCAATGGAACGCCACAAGGATGATTAAGGGACTGCAGCATGTCTCCCATGAGGAGAGACAAGGAGAACTGGGACTGTTCAGCCTAGAAAAGAGGGTTCAGGGGGATCCTATCACCTGGTATAAACACCCGTTGGGAGAGCATTAAGGACAGGGAGCCAGAGTCTCCTCACAGCACAAGAGGAAGCAGGCACAAACTGAAACACAGGAAACTTCATCTGACCATAGGAAAAATACTCTTTTTTTATTGTGAGAGTGGTCAAACTCTAGGATAGGTTGTTCAAAGAGGTTGTGGACTCTCCATTCTCAGAACTAGAAATCCCAAACTCCTCAGCTTTCCTTGGTTCTTTTTTAAAATGTTGATAGAAATCAAATTCTACTCCATTAGGTCATGTCAGAATTATTAAGTTGGAATAAAAATCAACAAAAATGCAAAACTGCAGACCAGGTCTCATATACACTGAAGTATCAAGGCTCTTTCTTCTATTTAAATTTTTCTTTCCTTGATCCCTTAGTACATGTAGGAGAGATTTTAAGAGAGGCATTCAGACTGACTAATCCCCAACTAAAATATTGTTGCATCAACTGGACTTCACCTCCTTCAACATCAGGTACCCACACAAATGGATGTTATGGACCAAAAGACCTTGGTTTTACCTCAGTGTTTGAATCAGAAGGAATAAGACAACTCTTTTTTGCTTCTTGTTAGTATTGAACGTAAGGGTTACAATTGGGTCTGAACAAATACAGATACAAAGAATCTGAAGATACTGACATGAACTCCTCAGTTGAATTCCATTTGTATCATTCTTTTGTGCAAAATGCCTAAATTTCAGAGCAAAGCATCCAGAATAGAAGATAAAATACATGTCAAACTGTCTTGTTTCAACACAGGAACTAGATCGGCATCTATTTAAGGAATTGGCAGGATACATTAATTATGCCCCCAAGAACAGGGTTTGGCCAACTATCTTTAGTGGCTCTGTATAACTAAGCTTTAAATAAGTGCATGGAACGGAGGCAACAGTGTGCAGAGGCAGCAAGTGGCACTTAAAAAGCACAGCCTTGCTCCGCAGTCCTGAGCAAACAGCCATGGTTTCCGTGGTGGTTGTAAGGAATTTGCTTTGAATCTGCATTAAATAGCCAAATTTTCTACATCCTGTTTGATGCATTTTGAAAACATCTGTTTTGATTAACTTGAAATCAGTGCGGCACGTTAACATCTCAGAGGAAATTAGGTTCATTTAATATGGATTTTAAGGCTGTGGTCCCCTTGCTCTGGCGATATCAGGAAGGGCTTTATATGTGGAGGTTGTGCTTCTGCCATGCCCAGCACTCTGAGCATGGAGTAGGATACCTGGAGCCCAGATTTGCCTCGAGTGACTTCCCTGGGTGGTGGGGAATAACTCAGGGGAAGAATTGGCCAGATGAGAATTAAATCCTGTGGGATCCAAATTCTAAATGTAATCCTAAGGGGTGTGTTGCCCCTTATCTGGTTTCCCCTACAAAGACAAAAACCAGCAGGAGCTGTTTTCACAAGCTTGTCTTGGTTTCAAGCACTGAAGGCAAGGGGTGACACCAGACAATTCTGAGAGGAAAGGAAACCAGTCAAAGCGATGTCCCACAATTATTGTGGGTAAGAATCATTCCCAGAGTAAAACAGCTTTCTACATGCCTCTGTTAGGGTACAGCAAGCTGAAAGATGGGCTTTCTTCACAGGAAAGGTAATTTTCTTCTGGATAAGAAAAAAAAAAGGCAAGGGCAGTAGTACACCCATTTGAAAAGCCACTCCAGTATTACAGGTGTTGTAATTCAGTTGCCTCACGTTCCTATGCTCCTGTATCAACAGTCACCTCTGGTTTGATGAAAGCTCTCAACTGGAAAAGAAACAAGGAAAAGAACAGCATGGGCATCTTGGGAATCTTCAAGTGGACATCTGGTCAGGCAAACCTGCTCAATGGGACCACCAGGACACCGAAACAGTAAAATCAAAATAACACAGAAGTACCAGGATTAGAATTAATGGAAAACTTTCAGAAGGTTGTGACTGAAATATTTGAAATTACAGCATTAGAAGTACTGCAGGCACAGCTTGGAAGGGGGGATCCAAAGAAAATGCCTCAGGTCTGTTTGTAGCTAAAGTCCATTATGATCCCACATTTTCTCAACCACTCCCATTTTTATATATCAGATGTTATCAGCTTCCCACAGCTAAGACTTTCAAAGCATATTAAAGATACAAATTATTTTCAATATATTTTGGGTAACAAAGCTTTTGAAAAATCTCTCCTATGCCCATTCAGCCTTCCAAGACAAGGACTGCTCAAATTGTGTATTTCTTCACACAGGATCCAGCTCAGGACTGGGAGGTTGCACATGTGGCTGCAGGAATAATGGCTGGTCTGAGTTCTCTGATGAGACTTAGCAGTTGGTGAAGTTTCCAGGCTTTGAGCTTCTTCCTGTGGCAATCAAAGTAAGGCAATTTTGCAGACCTTAGTGTCATATTTCCCTGCTCCTTTCAAAAAACCATCTAGTTTTCAACACAGCTCTAATGATAACTTCACAAAATTCTGTGGTTTTGCTTTGTAGATCATTTAAGTATTTTCTCTCATGTTGCTCCACAGCTCTACTGTGTCAGCTCCAAATGAATCAAAGAAATCTCAGAGAGCAAAAGCTGCTTGAAACGGGTAATGCTCTTCTGGATTCTCAGAGGAACCACCAATTTTGCCTGATGAGGTTCACTCGAAAGACTTCATTGACTTAAACAAATCTTTCAACATGCATGGCAAGAGTTTAAAGTTTCTAATGAACCATGAAACCAGGCAAGTTTCTAGGGCTTTTCAAGAATGCTTTCCTTAATTCTAGCTCCACATCACAATTTTGCCACCAATCTCACAATGCACAAGACCCATGTGAGAGTTGTATAAGCTGCTGAGGAAAGCTGTGACAACAAGATTAGAATATCCAGCAGGGTCAGAGGACCAGAAATTATTCACCAACTTGTAGGCCAAAGCTCCAAGGGCCAGTCAGAGAGTAAGGTAAGGGCTGTCCAGAGCAGCACTGATCTCCTGTAACAAATAGGAGCTAGTGTGGTTTTCTCTTCTTAAACAAGATTTCATTGTAAAATGCTTCATCAATACTGACAACAATGGACTTGGATCCAGGATAAAGCTTCTGGACACAGAGAAGGACTCCAAATTGCCAAGTATCCTCTGAAATGCTCCTGAGGCAGCTTTTAAGATCACTGTTTAAGGAAAGATTAAAAGCTATAGAAAACACAGCTGCTGAAATCCAGGATCAGTGTTTTTCTCTGTCCCTATACAAGTTAGAGCACAGAGAAACTACCTCCCCATCTTCCAAGCAACGGAGACTTTCTACCTTATGGAAGTCATGGAAAGATAGAAGCTTTAAAGACTTCCCAGTGCTTAGCTGCGGCAAGGATGAGGAACATGAATACTTCGTGTACCTTACCAAGAAGGTGTAAAATTCACAACGTTTCTCACCAGTGCTGTCCAAACATACAACTGGCCCCTGGCCAACACAGGCATTTGGAGCGAAGGCGGAGGCTTGACCAGTCTGAAGCCAGCTTTGGATCACGGCTGTGCTCCATCCTAGAGGGATGCTAAGCATAAGCAGAGCTCATTTTGAAATCCAGAAAATGCACCAGCATTTGGCAGCGCTCACTGAGCAAAGAAAACAATCATTTTTATTTCTAACAGCACTGAAGAATTCACATGTAGAATGCCCACAGCAGATCTCGGAGAGGCCTGTTTAGCAGCAGGCCTGCTGAAGGCCTGATATTCAGTCACAACTGCACAGAGTGCAAATACAAATTTGGTGCAGCTCCAAACAGTAATTGCATTTATCCTTTTGGTTACAGAAGCAGCAGAACCACCAAATTCCGGTTCCTCCTCACTAGTCAGCACTGACTGACCTTACACTCCCTTTTACTTCAGTTTAAACATTGTCATCTGCATTTTCTTGTTTCTCAAAATCCTTCTGTATCTATATAAGAAAAGCTATGTGAAAGGGAGAAGCCTTCTTTCTGTACTTTTTAACATGTTAACTTTGAGGACAAAGATTAGAAACCTCTCGGTGACATAGACTGGAGTTAATTAGACAAAATATTCCGTATGCATACTCTCCTCAAGGCAGCATCTGCAGCTCATGTGTAATGCAAACCATGTTAAGCAGCTCTGTCCAGCCTGATTTCTGTCCAGCTATGAAGGATTCTGACTGAATTTCACCAGACAGAAATGTGCAATTTTTCTGTCATTAGAGAGCACCCAGGGAAGTAGAACAACAAAATGCTTCCTGCTGCTGTTAAAGGCAGGAGGCTGATTTCAGCTCAGTCATCTGCTCTCACATTGAGTAATCCACAAATATTTGAGCTTTCTGGCAGCATAACCCCCCCAACACCACAGTAGCAGTCTTCTCCTCTAAATGTTCCAAGACATTTCCATGTTTGCCTTCTCAGGCTATTGATAGTAAACTGCTTAATAGGAGAGGGCATCTGTGATGCTTTTCCTGATTATCGATAACATCTAGAAGGCTTAAACATGGCCTTTCCTGCTTCAGATTTTAAAGGAGGTTAATTGAGATCAGATACTTAAAGCTGAACTTAATAGCAACAGAGTAAGTGCACAGTCCAGACTATGGAAAGAAAACATGTTAAAAAATATTTGGAATAGTTAAATATATCCAGATCAGACACACATGATAACTTCAGAGCATTTACAAAGAGAATGAAGGACACTAAGCCACTCCTGGCTATCTGTAGAGTGCTCACTGAAAACAGAGATGGAACTCCAGGAGACCAGAAAGCTGATTTTTAAGAGATAGGGAAGAGTTTGGGAACATTTAGTTCAGTCTGTATACCTGTGTATAACCCCTATGATACAAAAGAGAGAGTAAGAAATACCTTGGAAACATGCAACAGAACAAACAAAAATTTCACCTTTACAAGATAACTGGCTTTAAAAAAAAAAATCAGAGGATTTAGAGAGTAGCGAGAGCGAAAAGGAGACATGCTGCAGGATACCAAACTGGGGGGTGGAGACAAGTCAATTATTTGTTTTCTTCCTCCCCCAACGACAGGACAAGAGTGAAGGACTACATTTTAAAAACAAAAGAAATTCAGTTGAGAGGTCAAAAAGATGTTTAGAAGTTGTGTAATAGCTACTTGGAGAGACTGTGAAATCACCTGTCACAGATTTCTAGACCCTGTCAGAGTGGTTTTGGCTAATTATTTACTTGATTGCAGTTAAGCCTTCCAGCCCCCAGCATCTCCTCTTGCTCCTCTAGTCCCTGACATGCCATTTCATTCCTCATCTCCCAATCTCTTCCTAGCACCACTTCTTCCCCCAGCAATGGGGAAAACAGACTTTAAAGGATTCTGCCTCAAGTGAGTGATGAATTAAGATAGAATTAGTGTCACTAATGAGAACATTTTTCAGCCTTTATTAGACCAGTGGCTATGGTGACTTCTTGTGCTACAGTTACAGAGTTGTCTCCATTGTAGCACAGTCATGAACAACTTAAAAACACATCTTGGCTGAGATTTTCTAGGCATGAGGTAGAATTCCTAAGGACATCAACAGTTCCTGCATAGTGCAGCTTCCAAATTTTTTCCAGTTTGGAAAAAACATTGTGTCAGTGGAGAAATAAGCTGTGGTCCTCTAGTTAAAGCCTTTATGACAATAATACATGTGCAGAAGGCAGCAGAATTATGATGAACCACTGGACTCTGGCATTTCTTTCCTCTGAGAGCTTCATAACTTCAATGTTGTATTACCATCAGCTCTTTCCCTGGGATCTATTTTACAAGGAACTTACAAATGGCATGTGTAACAAATGCTATCTATTGCATTTTATTATTCATCTTTTTCCACATATTGACATTTGAGATGTAACCAGGGACTCTGCACAGAATATGTCTGGCAGGAGTGGTGTGCACTGATTAATGTCCCCTCGGTGCTGATATGAAACACATGGGTTCTATTAGCAAAGCGATGGCTGAAATGATCCATTGGAAATTACTTACCTATTCCATGAACATGACTTACCAAAGCCAGGAATGTTCTCGAGATTAACTCTTACGAATGCATGTGAATTAAACCACTTCTTTCTGGGAAAAGGGGGAGCATTAGCAACCATCCATAGTCTGCAAGGGGTCAGCCCTAAAACATTTGGTAGAGTTCTGACAGTACAGGAGCAATGTTACTTATTCAGACAGCGAGTAAATGAAAACAAAGGGCTGTTATTATTCCTGTTCACTTTGACAATTTGAAGTTATTTCTCCTTCAAGTTCAGGCTACAACTGAAAACAGAATCCCTTTAGAAGTCCTTAGATACGTGCTTAATTCTATTAAAATCAACATCCCACCAAAATTGTTGAAGTTAAGCGTGTGCTTAAATATTTTTCTGAATCTGACTAGTGGGTACTTACTTGCCAGAGTTTTATTTTCTTTATTGATACAACATTAACTCAAAAATGCTGTGGACACATAAATATTAGCCAAAACTGTTAACTTTTTCTGGATTTCTTGGCCTTTTAAAAAAATCTGGTCCAGCTAGAAGGCTGCCTTATCATTAAATCAACATATTAAATTTCTCTGACAGTAAAATCTATCTATAGACATACAGTAACAACAAATTAACCTCAATCTGACATGAATGAAAACAGTTTCTAAGTGGTTATAGTTCCTAAAACAGAATCTATATGCAATAAATATAATTATTTCACTGAAATTGTTAGCACATGTTTTTCTTTTGCAACAGACATGTTCGTTGTACCATCTTTGTTGTATTGATATGTTCTTTAGTAGCCCCTTCTGTGCCTTCATCCTTGATTTAAATTTATCGTGACACATTTTTAAACAATAGCAGGAAACCTCACTTATGACTTTAATTATAAAATGGTGTTATAAAATTATATCCACATTTTACTTTTGGCAGTTGGCAATCCTCATTTAACATAAATAACCCTTCTTGGCCTCAGCAGTTCTCTTTGGTTGATTTCAATGCTTACTGTATGTAATTGATATAAAAACACAAGGTTTAGGAAGCAGTTATTGGAACTTGTTAAAAGAAGTAGTCAAGTTCATAAACGCACTCATTTTGCTATGCTACATGCCAAGAGAATTAATAATGGACGTTTGGGAATAGGGGAGAAACTCTGGCTTTTTAAAGAAAGACTGATGTAACTACAGTATTCCACTCCTATGTTAATTGTTTGGCTCACAGACCCACGGCTTTGTTTCTCTTCCACCCACAGCTGCTTCCAATAATTTTCTAAAAACTGACACATCCATGCACACACATCCACGTTAGACACAGACGTCCAGTTTGAGCTCCACATATGCACCAATACCCAAACAATTCTGCTGTTCTACATTGAAGGACAAGAGCAAATATGTTAACCTGGTGGCATAAATAAAAGGAAAAGACAGTCACATCAGAAGAGGCTGTTGCAGAAGACTGGAATTTAGCAATACTAGAGATGAAGCTACTTTGAGTCACTTCCCAAAGCAGTTCACATAAAGGGGCTGATTTTCAGCTGAAGATCACTGAATTTGCACAAAAGCACCTTTGTCTGTCTTACCCTTCGCACACTGACAGCACTGGTACATGAACATGCAGGAGTTGCTTGTCTGCATGAGCAATAAACTCCAGCATTGAATCCTCCAATGCACAATGGTCACATGAGAACAGGAAATGTCACCTGTACTTAATGCAGGGATAGACCAGCACCTGAAAAACTGAAGCAACACCTTCTTAAACTTCTACCTGACCATCACACAGCATTGCTCACAGGATCAAAGTTAAACATGGACTTAGATGCATTGGATGAACTGGAGACAAAACCCAGCTCAATTCTCAACAGTGCTGGTCCATTGCCTTCACTGAGCTGATGGTGCTACTAATTGTCCTTCCCTTCTGAGAGCAAATGACTTGGGTTAGGGCCCACTCAAAGTTTTTCCTTCTACCATTTTAAGGACCCAACTTCAAAAATTCTCTCTTATTAAAGCTAATTTATGAGAAAGAATTCAAAAACATTGAGAATGTTATTCTTAAACTTCCATTTGGCTGGTTTATCTCATACCTCAAAAATCAGGTTAAGACACAAGAAGGAAACTTTGTTCTTTCTGCATTAAGATCCATTGCCTCAGATCTTGAGGGAGGTGTCCTACAAGCCAAGTCACACAACAGGACAAAGCCATAGCACAGGTCTGCATTTGGGAATGGCTGGAGATCTGTGATGCCACAAATTGCCACTAACAAATGCCAGATGTGGATGTTGGGAGCAGGGGCAGCTGGGGAATTCAGAGGAAAGCTGAGATGCTTCAAATGTACATGTTGTCTGTAGGGAGATGGAAGGGCAGAACAGAGGGGCCAGATGTGTGAGTCTCACACAGACAGAGATTAGGCAGACCTGCAAGACAAAGCTAAATAAAATTATTAAGCAAATGGATGCTTAAATTAGGGGTCACTACCTTGGGATAAAGGTTTAGGAACATGGAAGGGGCAAATAGGTTTCCTTCCTCCTCTGCCGTGCCCACCCCAGCTGGTTTTATACATCTGAAAGCTGATGTAGTTGGTATCTGCTCAGTCAAGCGTGGCAGTGCCCATCAGTCATATAGAAGCCAGTCTCTTAAGCACAACCAGGTAACAACGTGTCTTCTATCCTTTTCCAGTGAACAGGGAGAACACACCAATTCCATCACAAAGAAATGTGTCTCATCTGTAACTTGCCACTTCCAACTGGTGCTGGAAGCAAGAGCCATTCTGTGCCTTTGGCCACTCATTAAAGCACTCAGCCAGGAAAACTCAAGGAGACTGGGATTTCAAAAGCTTCTTGCATTCTCTCCTCTTCACCACGCAACGAACCCAGTCTCTGTGACATAATAAAGTTCATTAAGTAAATCAGTCTTAGGAGTTTCAATTCTTCTCAATCACTGAACTGTAACATCCATTTCAAACTCTCAAATCCCGTCCCTAACCAGCTGAGAACTACTGACTTTAGCTGGGGCTCTGCCCAAGACAGAGGTGCCGGACCAGCCCTGTCACCTGTCCAAACGAGGTGCCAAAGCCAGTGGCTCCCTCCCTAAAACCAGCATGACAGCTGCCAACTCTTTGGTTTCAGTAGTCCCAACTGTCTTTTTCTTCCTTGTCTATCACCAGGTTTGTGCAAGTGTTAAATCAAACCTGAAAAAACAGTGGTGGGGAACACGTAGCTTTTTCCCCGAGGTTCAGTGGAGGAGGCCACACATACGAGCCTGGCTTTCTCTCTCCCACAGATGGTACGGTGTTGCTGAATAAATAGGAAGCTGACTACCCAGAAGTGGAAGAAATTACTTCAGAGGATGCTGTGACTCTTGGGACTTTCACGTTTCCTCATATAAATTTGGATTTTGCTATTTTTATTGAAAAAGGGGTGTTCAGCCAAGGGGGTAGTACTTCCTCCTCACACTTCCTATTGCTATATGCAATATTAATACTTTAACCTTATAATTAGGGACAGTCATATTTTGTGGAACCTGAGGTTTTGCAGACCTCTTGAACTTCTGCAGGAGAGAGTGGGAAAGGGAAGCAGCAAAGATGAAGCTCACCACAGCTTTCCTTGTGAGCCTGTGATTTTCTTTTTTCCTGTGAAAGGAGATTCACGTTTTTCTTTTTAGCCATCAGATTTTTCTGTTTAAAGACCCATCTCCAACACTCGGATTCCATGTAAACAAAAAAAAAGGCATCACAGTGGAGAAACTTGGGTTTCCTGACTCAACCAACAACTGCAATCAGAACCCAAAGCCACATCCTCAGCTAATATAAATATGGTGTAACTGAAGCTGATAGAGCAAGGCCTGTCAAACATCCCTGTCCTGCTGCAATCCTTTCAAACAGAGCTGAGGCAGAATATCTTCCCTAACACAGGAGGGAAGGAAACGGCGTTGCTCTGTTTGCATGCCTGGGATAGGAGGCCACAGTGAGGAGTTTGCAGTGGCATCTGGGCATTTTCATTCAAGTACTCACCAGAAACAAAGCCATGACTGATGGCTGCCATCAGCAGTGCTGAAGGAGAAGCAGGACAAAAAGGATGTTCACTTGCTTGCTGCCAAAGAGGTGAATCCTCCCTGTTGGCTCAAGAGTCTCAGAAGCCAGAAAACATTTCAGCTGAAGTTAGTTTAAAACCTTCCCTCCCATCTTAATTTTAAAACTTAACAGTGAATTAAAGGATTTTCTACTACAGTGAAGATTAGAAGCATTTATAAAGCAACAAATATTATCTTTCACATTATTTTTAGTCTGCAAATTATTTTGCAAAACTGAGGTGAGATTTCAGATAAAATAAAAAAAAATTGTTAAGTCTCTATTTTTACCCTCAAAGTGGGGGAGACAGGATGATTTTTCAGGTTGGGCTGGTTGGTTTCGGCAAACAAAATATTTGTGGCTTTCAAGAGTCCTCTAAATTTTGGGACCCACCTCCTAGAGAAGACATTTGACTGGATGTAAGCTCCCAGCTCAGAGTACAGCTATGGCACACAAGCAAGGACTCCCAGCAACACCTCAGAGCACCTCCCTCTTCTGTACATGGCTTAAGGCTGCCCTGTGTCTGAGGGAGCTCCCATTTCTCTTGTTGGCCCTTTATATGAACAGGTTGATTCCCCAGCTCCCACTCCACACCTGATATCAGGGAATGCCTGAACGAACACAATTTTTTCTGCCAAATTTTCCGCAACAGCATCAGCCTCCTTAATTTCAAATCCTGCACGATGCTTTCTCATACTTCATGTGCAGGTAAAACTTTCACTAATAACAAATCCATAATGTACCCCTAGATTTCAATTTTTCCTGCTGATCGCTTACCCCAAACACACAACCTTTGCAGTACTGGTGCCAGTCAGCAGCATTTCCATGAGCAGTGCTTTCCTGGCTGAAAACTGGCGTGACAAAAAGCTCCCCGCCTCCAGGACCCGGGAGAGTGTGAAGTTGCAATTTGTGTTCTAAAGTCTCAGAAGTTTTCACTCCTCAACCAAAATAGGCTTTGTAAGTGTAACAAATTGTCCAAGTATATCAAAACCCTGTAAAACATCAGACTAAAGAGTTCCAGCAAATCCCAAAAGAGCCTCTTGGAGAAATTTATTGAGCAACAATGTCCTCTGCTGGCAGGAACCAGACTCAACTTGTTACGCTGAGCTGCCTCACCTTCCCGGGGATTCTGGGACACCATCACCAGCAGTCATTCAACGATCTGAACAGGAAGCCAAGAATAGACCAAAATCAAGACTGAGACAAGATGCCATTTGGATGTCTTCTCTGGTTTACCTCCGATGAGGACAGAGGTCAGGGGATATTTGATACAAAAAAATATGATTCAAGAGTGGCCTATGTGATTCCCAGCCCCAGTGAACAGTGCAGCAGAATGGAAAACAGATCCAGATTGTCCTCTCAACCTTACTGCTTCTCCTCAGGGTATCTCCAAGCAAGTCAGGTCTCTTCCATCTATTTAGATTTTGAAAGCATCAGAACAGTGAAGGCATTATTTGCCCAACTAGACCTCACCCCAAAAAAGGAACTGAGATGATTTCAAGAGCACACAAATGACATGGAAGTCTGGGATTTATTTCCAAGTGTTGCACATGTACTAAAGAATAGATTTTCAGAGTATTCCTGTTCCAGGAGACTTGGATGTCTCAGGAACTCTGGTAACAACATAACTCCTGCTAATCCTCTTTAAACACAGTGGAGTTGAGTTCCTCCATATCCCTAAGTGCTTTTTCTGAAGAGCTTATATTTCAGTGACACTTCCCTGAATACCTGCTCTAATTCTCAAAATAAAAATCAGTGTAGTTGAAACCCAAGTTTAAGTCTGCTGCCTGGCCTTGAACACTTCCAGGGCTGGGGAATCCAGTGCCTCACCGCCCTCCCAGGAAAGAACCTTTTTATAATATCCAACCTAAACCTACTCTCCGTTTGAAGCCATTGCCCCTTGTCCTGTCAGTAAATGTCCTTGTAAATGGTCTCACTCCATGTTTCTTGTTGGCTCCCTTCAGGTATTGGAAGGCCACAATTAGGTCATCCCAAAGCTTCTCTTCTCCAGGCTGAACAATCCCAAGTATTTAAGTGCTTCCAAAAGTTAACACTCTTTAAGTACTGCAGCTGCATCACCAGTACAAGAGTTCTTCCAGCTTTCTTTAGGAGTCAATAGATGCCATCTGTGGGAAAAACCTCCAACACCTGTGAAACAACTGCATTGTTGCTTATGGAAGCAGGAGCTGGGTTCAGGAAATGGGGATTGGGAATCAGTGCAGTGGCTCAGAATTTGAGTGTCACAATGATGGTATTTTGACAAGGGATGGAGAAAAATGCACTGTAAGGCTGAATGAGGCAAAGTGACCAAAATAAGTGAGCAAATGTCATTATAGGAAAACAGTGGAACTATTTCTAATGATCCTTTATTTTAGTCACCAATTCTATTTATATGTTTTAAGGGACCATAAATATTTTTATCGGGACCCAGGACACAAAGAGAGCTTTCCAGTTTCTATATAAAGAAGTCATTTTGGACAGATCAAAACAATAAAGGCACAGGACTCCTGGATGACAGATGCCAGGATGTTAGTAACCATAAATGGTTTTCAAATATGGCCCCATCACCATCCCCCACAGTAGCCCTTTCAAGTGGGAATTACAAATTGCTTACTTGGAGAGGAAATTTCAAACAGGCCACTTATCAAAAAGTGCCAAATAAACCTGTCATTGGGATAGAAGTTACAAACCATTCCTAAACTCTGCAGACATTTCCTGAGCCTGTGAACTCTGATCTTGGCTTCTAATAAACATGACATCAGCTCCCCAGTACTGCAGACACAAGACACATGACCCACCACTGTTATCGCTTCCTCTGCAGTTTCTTCAGGATCTGCTCTAAAGCACAACATCAATGGAAGACTTTCCGCTTGTTTCAAAATTGGTTTTGGATCAGGTCCTTGAAGGGAGGGCAGAACAAGCGCAGGACGGAATCAGCCTGTGGGCTGCAAATATTATTGCAGGTATCCACTTAAAAGCAATCCTGAATCCGAGACCTTTGAGGAGTTTTCCAGGTATTGAGTTAGTGAGTGGGTTCAGACAAAACTCCTGTTGCTGTCAAAGACATGAACTGCTTACCTGTCCTCCAGGAAATACAACAGAGCCTTTAAAAGCTCTGATTAAGCATCTGTGTACTGGATGACCACTGAATAACATCTCAAAACAGGCTACGAATGATTACAACACACCAGGAGATTTCAAACACTGGAATGATAGTCACCTTAATTTCCAGAGAAATTCTAGGGGAGGACTAAGATCATTAAATATCTATGATTTACATTTTCTATGTAGACACTTCTTTTGCAGCTAAGTTTTTGCTTCTGAAATCAACCTTGGAAAAATATATTTGAAATAAAAGTTCCCATTTATCTCTGTGCTGGAAACCTGACTGAGGCCCTTATCTGATATACCAAACAAAATAGGCCATCGACTCCATAAGCCAAAATTCCATTAAACACAGAACTGTGGTTCTTGGGAAAGTAACTTTAAAAACATATTATCAAAATACAATCTTTACAAATAAGATATTTGTAAAGATGGTGAGATATTCACCTAGAAATGGAGCCTCTCCCCTACTCCTATCTAAAGGACAGACATTTCCTTCATACTTGTGTATTCCCAGAAAATTTCCAGATCAAACATAAGCCAGAGCTGGCAGGGTATAATGCACAACATAAAAGAAATTTTTGTTCACAAATCTTCATTGATTACCACATGAAACTTGCTAGAAAAGACATCTCCATCATCCACCAAGAATCCACTCAGATGGTGAATTACAGTAGATGCAGATCTCAAAAGCTTTCCAGGGCTCAGGGAGCACGACTGCCCATTTTTTCTTTCTGCATTTTCCCTCTTCCATCCTCATCAGTTTAGAACCTGCAATTTCTAAAACTACAGCAGTCCTGCAGGTCTGTAGGGGTCAGAGAGGAGAGCTCCGCACTCCAGAGTGTGACCTGACCCCCAACATCTCTAGTCAAGTTTAAAGCCATTGCCCATAAACTGCATTCTAGCACAGAGATGCTACAACATCCTCAAGTCACACTGGCCTTGACACGTGGCTCATCTGCCAGGTACAATGCAAGTGTTTCACTCCTGTCATAGCAGGGAGACGAGGAGGAGCTCACTCTGGGAAATGGATACACAAGGAGGCACATCTGGGGCTATCAGAGTGTAGCAGGTCCTCAGGAGCCTGCAAAGCTCAAAGCTCCTCCAGGTCCTGCTTCAGGGAAGGGGAAACTCCTCCTTTCTCCTGAAATGGACACAAAATATTTAAGTTTCAGATTGGTGGATTTCACTCGAAGGACTTTTCTCGGGAAGGGTTAAAAAAACTAACAAGAAGGCACAAGATCCCTGGCCTGCATGCACTCACAATCAAAAGAAATGATCCAGTTTGCATTATCTGACTATTTCACAGAATCACAGGATGGTTTGGGTTGGAAGGGACCTTAAAGATTACCTATTTCCAGCTGCCTGCATGGGCAAGGACCCCTTGCACTAGATGAGCTTACATTTGCCCATCTGATTTCAGAGATGTTGCAGTACATGGATCTCCCCAGCCCGAAAAAGGACCAGATACTCTGTACCACCACCTTGGACCTGCAGCTTTTTAGCGAGAAAGCAAAGAGCACACGATGAGCCCCGACTGCTGAGGAGGGAGGGAGCTGGACTTGGGTTAGTCAGAAGAGTCAGGCAAAGCCGCGCTCTGACCAAGGGAGCCAAGTGATGTTTAATGACCAGGAAAAATTCAGTGCTTTGGATTTAATGACTCATGGAGCATGCGGCACCTCCTACCAGCGTGCTGTGGCATTCATGCCCAGGAGGAAGTGTGTCAGCTATTGAGTCACGCAGCTCCGCAGCATTGGCTGCCGCCAACCCAAATACAAACTATGCCCAGCCCTGTTCAGTCCTGACATTACCGTAGCCCAGGGTTAAGCTCATCTCCCAAGAGCTTTCTAAAATAAAAACCTTTCTGGTTATAAAGAAAACAATTTCCAAACCCAGGTTACCAGGACCGTGCTTGGAAACCCAGCAACTTCCCTGCACACACGTTCAGCCTTCCAACATCAAAGCACCTGCAATCCAACCTGCTGAAGCTCAACTGATTCCCCACTTGGGAGCAGACTTTAAAATAGGAGTGGGACTTGTGTTTTTACGCTACTGACCTACATTTGCAAGTCCCTTTTTGTCCAGCCCACAAAAAGGAAGGGCTATAAAGCCAGCTACATTGAGTGGTTATGCGGTAGAGAGCACAGCTGCACTGAACAAAACCAGCCTGTGACATGAGGAGCAAATAAAAGCCATGAAGTTCCATGTAGGAAAAACAAATACATTTCAGCCAACAAAAGAAGAGACTTTTAATTAACTTGTTCTCATTGAGTGCAGAGATAATTAAATTACAGAAACAACCACATTAGTGTAATCAGTTTAGAATAACCCACATACAGAGACAAAGGATTTTTCAAGATCCATCCATGAAAAAAGAAGCTCCATTTAAACAGCATTACTCTTCCCTTGTTAACTGCACTTATGTGCTTTCTTTTGGAGAAAAGACCCTGACTCCAATCCAGTTTAATCAAATCCTTGAAAGACTACCACAACTTTGGATCCAATTCTCCAGATATTTCTTTCTTCTATTCATGTAGTCACTCATGAATGTCACCATCCATTTCATCAAGGTATATCTCCCTTCCTTTCAGCTGCACAGTAAAGACTGACAATACAACTTGATTGCATTGAAGGGCTTAAATTTCAAATAAAAAACCAAAGTGACAAGGAAAATAACAAAACTAGGCAGAACTACTTTGCTAAAATATTGGGATGAAATTTAATTTTTGGAGCGGTGCAGCTCATGACTTAAGATCTTCTAGGCTTTTTAAGGGGGACTGACTGCTTCAAAAGGGAGTATATTTGTAAGGATGAGCAGGTATCTGTATCAAATCATGAGGCATCTACACTGCTTGAACTGCAGTATTCTTCAGCCAAAACAACACCTTTCCAGTGTCACCCAAGGTGAAAGTCACCCATGGTTTGATCCATCAAGGTCCAGCAAGAGTCACACCAGGCCAAGCACAAAGGAACACCTTAAACAGGACCATTCATATCCAGAAGTTAAGCGTCTTCTTGAAGTGCTTTTCCAAAGTGATCCAGAATACATAATCTTACCCTTAGGAACAAGGGCTCATGTTAGGAGGAATTCAGGCCAGGATAGGAGAACCCACTGATGGGGTGCCCCTTGAGAGCTACCCAAACATGTTACAGGTGCTCAGAGCAGGGCTCCTCCCACAAAACCCCTGCACACACCTGCCTGATAGAGATAGTGAGATGTGACAGGAAGGAGGAGACTTCCATGTGAAGGAAGCTGCCTGGAATAACACCAGCAAGCTTGTGAAAGACCAAACAGAGATTGGTACAACAGCCAATTCTTTTTGCCATTAAAAAAATTCCACACAAAAGCTCAAATGACAGACCTGACACTACCACATCCTCCAGCTCTCCTGCCATCTGTACAGTATAGCTGCACTGGTTCTAATCCCAGAATCTTCTCCCAGCAATTTAAGGCCTCTGATGGGGAGTATCAGTACACGAGTAACAAGAAATATCTTTTAAATAGATAATGCTTGAAACAGACTTCAGCCAGGGGAATTAAAATTTTTTTATATATATACTAAAAGTTAGAACTACAGAAGAAACTGCATGGCTGCTGCTATTTGCTTTTCCTGAACAAAAAAATCAAACTAATGAACAGAAAAAAACCCCATATGTGTATTTAAAAAATAACATGAGTTTTTTATTAAATTTTGTAATAAATTTTAAACTTAATAATAATTTTAATTTTTATTAAATAATATTACAATGGAAGATCTTTTCTTCCAGATATCATCTTTATATTAAAGGAAGCAGATTACTCACACTATTTTGTGAACATGCAATAGCCAGTGTTTATCAAGTCCTGAACACAATTCCAAGCACACTGGTTGTGGCAGAAACCTCCAATGCTTGCTGGGCCCAAAACAGTAACCTGGGAGGAAATATTAATTGCACAGCTTCATACAGGGGCAGAAACACCACAATGGATCTCACTTTATCATAAGGCAAGGGCGAGCAGGAGACTCAGGAAAAACAACCATTCCGGAGAGTCCTACTTAGGAAGAGCATCCTCTGCCCTAAGAGTTAATCATGCAGATGTGCCTGTAAGGGGGTTTTACCCCAAGTCTGCCCTGTACACCCCTCGTATCAGGTGGCCTGGCACACGCTCTCATCAGCTTAGAGAGCAGAGAAGGCCACCAGGTGTCCCCTGTGCCGCAGTTACACCGCTGCAGGTCCCCGTTCCTGGGGCTGCAGTGGCATCTGCTGGTCACACGCAGGCAGGATTGTCACCAGTTTCAGGAGTGTCTCAGGTGACACAAGAGCTTCTCACGCTGCTTGCACAACTGTTTTCTCTCCGCTCCTGTTCCCTGTTGTTGTCACTTGTTATTGTTACTGTTGCGTTGCTTTGGAGATGTTACAGCATCAGACGTGCCAGCTGCTCGTCACCCGTGGAGATGTAAAACCTCAGCATGTGGAAGTATCACTTCAGCCAACCTGTGATCAGTCTGTATCCTACCAGCAGCACGAGGCAGTGCCTTTGGATGCCTGGCATAGCTGGGCTTCAGGGAAGGCCCACGATATCAATTATTTCCGGCCCCTGACCTGGGACATTTGGACCTCCCTTGGTATTTCTGATGACCACATCTTGCAGACAGATCTGCATGAGTGAGCGACAGGATGTGATTCAGTCACAGGTAGAGAGGAAAAAGCTGAACTCAATGAGATTTGTGTGCAGTGTCAGGACAAGGAACAAGTTGGCATTTAGGGAGTTTCTCTTTTATCAGTGCTCAGCTCTAACTGCAAAGCAACAATAAATGTGGCCCAACTTTGAAGAAATGCAGATAAAAGATTGTATGCAAGTATCCAGCACTTGCTTGGTCTTACAAAGAAATCTGAGTTTTCTTCTGTCACAGCAAAAAAAATAATGACTGGTCCTTCAGCAAGCACAGGCAAGAAACCCAACATTGCGTCGCGGCCAGAAAAGAAGAGATGAAATAACACCACTATTGTAACAACTGCTGGTTTAGGCATATTCAGAGATTGCTCCTTTTTAAAGAAATATTTAAAGCAGTACTTCAAGGCTTGAAAACTTTGCCAGTTTTTAAAGACCTATGCCCTGATAAGAACTTTTTTCCCTTAAATTAGTTGTTAAATAATCAATAAAATATTTGCGGATAGGTTTGGAACACACCTGAATCCCTATTGTCAGGTTTTCCTCACTGTTCTCAAAGTCCAGTCTGACTTTTAGAGAGGAAGCTCTGACAAACATGAATTAACACAAGGGTAACAATAAAATCATAGGAGTTGGTAATCCAGCCAGAGACTTGAATGGGTGGGGGAGAGAAAAATAAAAAACAAGGGAAAAAACCCTACCCTTAGGCATATGAATCTGCAACATGATTTTTTCAGTGTTAATTATGCTACAGCTTTCCCAGGTCACATGCCTTAGGGGAACTCCAGGTGCTGCTCAGCCCTCTGGAAAAGGCTGACACTGATTTAGATGCAGGAATAGACACAGGGAAGTCTGATTTAAAGATTCTATATTTAAAAGGCTGAGTCTAGCACTTTAAAAAAAATTTTAAAAAAGAATATTTGCACATTTGGATGGAAACCCAAGTTTAGCAACATAGCATTTGCATTGCTTTCATCAGGCATTATTCGTTCAGGAAAGTTGCACAACCCCCTTTCACAGCAGCATCCCAAGTTTGCTAATGCATTGCATAACTCAGACAGTGCTGCCTTCTCCTCCACACCGAGTTAGTTGTAGGGAGCAGGGAAGAGCTCTTCCCTCAAGACCTAATCCAGCCGCACGTGTCTAACCCAGCCCGCAGGGCACTCTTGTGTGGCCCACGCAGAGGGAGCATTGTTGCAGCAACAGCTCCGCTCTCTCCAGGGCTGTGGCCCAAAGGGCAGGAGATGGCAGGAGCAGCTCACAGGGCAGAGCTCCTTGGAAGCCAGCACAGGTTCCACCTGCACCTCAGAGTCCTGGTGATACTCAGGGCTGTATTCCCAAACTCTGCCCTGAGGGAGCAGCACTTGGCTCCCACCAGCCCGACACAGAGCCGAGGGCTGGAGTGAGGGACACCTGGACAACTCTGCCTCTGCCACCTGTGGCTCAGAAACAGCTGATTTACAACAGAGCCACTCTGCAATCTCCAGTCATCCTGCTTTTTCTGGGAATGAAGCGAGGCCACTTTTACCCTGAGAGGTTCCAACCTGCCCCCCACTTCAGCTTCACTCTCCTCGGGGCAAAAGACTATCTTTAGTTCATCTGCACAGACACCGAACTTTCAGTTTCATTTAGATCTTGTAAGTACAGCTGTTATATTTAAAGCATCTAGAAAGGATGAAGAATGACTTAGGGTACTATTAATATGAGCAATTTTAAACTGAAGAGGTCAAACAAAGGCGAGTCTATCTTAAAAGCTCCCATCCAAATAGCCTCAATCCAGCTTCAGATAATATCTCAGAGTGTCACTCCAACTGAGAAACAGTATCCTAAAGAAAATAGTTATAATAACAGCATGTAATCAGACAATTATTTTGAACCCAGCCTTTCTCATTCCTGTTTTGGAAAGGATAGTACCAAATCCTATGTTTGCCTTTGGGGCTCTTTCTTCACTTGGTCCTACAGCTGAGAGTACAACTGCAAGACATCCCCATCAGACATGACACAGGATCTACGAGAAACACCACGCAGCAGGAGCCCAGACTCAACCCACTGGTCACCATTTATATAATGCTGTCTCTTGTAGCCTTTAAATTTTATGTACACAGTCAGGCATAACAACTTTTAACTCATAACTTTTACAACCTCACAGCAGGTGCTTGAGCTCCAAGGGTGGAGAAGGAAAAGTATTTCCTTTAATTAACCTTGTAGATACATATTTAAGAGGAAAATTTTCAAGATTAGCTTGGTACCACCTCCTTGTGGCCCTGACTTATAGGAGCACAGAAAAGGTAACACCAAGAATTTCTGAAAGTCTTACACTATGTAACACATTTGACAACTAAGCCACATTTTTTTAAAGCCTAAAAGACAGTCTAAACCACCAGCTTTCTGCTCTGTTTTGCAACCACCAGACTGAAGGAAGGTAAAAAGGCTCAACAGTAGGATGAGTTCATCTGTGGTCATGAAAAAACAGTTCTGTTTGCAACTATAGCTTTGCAAAGCCTCGTTGCTTCAGCTGAAAGCAGCATGAGAGAGGTCTGTGTCATCAGTCAGCTGTATGGGGAACATGCACACTGTTATGGTCCTTTTTGGGCACTTCCCTCCTTGGTCTGGTCTGATCCCTCCCTCTCACCCTTCTCAGTTCCTCACAGGGAAGGGGGTTTTGGTAGCACTGTTAAGTGACTCACCCTCTGCACCAGCCAGAGAAGTGTTTCACTATGAGGTGCTTTTCAAGCATGAGACAGCCAGCGACAGAAAACAGACTTTTAAAACGCCCAGAAGTTTCAACACCCAGAGTGTGAGAACACAGAGACACCCTTTGTGAGCTTGACTCATTACGGGTCAGTGCTGTCAGTTATGTACCAAGGCACACTCCAATGCATCAGCAGCTTCTACTCTCCTAAACCAAGAGTAAGATTGAGGGGGTTCTTATTGTTCCTCTTAATCCAAGTACCACCTACAGGACTTAGATTGGGAGCTGAATTTTCCTAAAACTTCAGATATTTAGACCATGGCAGCTAGCGTCACTGACAAGCAGTACAGCCAAGGGATACCAAAAGATAAAAGTACTGCCACCTCTCATCTGTGGACATTTATCAGAGAGCAGACTGTCAACATGAAGACCCTCTGTGGTACAGATCAGCTTTTCTCAACAGCTTTGTCGCTACTGCCTGGTGTTCATGCCAGGGTTTGCATTGATTCATTTCTTTGTCAGTAATGGGGGGGGATATAGAGATACACACTTTACTTCTTCGCCTACAGCAAGTGGAAAATACTTTTATTTAGCACAATAAAAATCATCTGCCTGCCAAGCGTAGATTTCAGAAAATCACAAAATAACAAATTTTCCATGAGGAGAGAGGGCACCACTCTTCCACATCTCCCTTCTCTGGTTTTGATGCCGTTGTGTGAAGAAAGGGCTCCATTGACCAGCTACAGGATATGGGAATGTGACACTGACATTCTTTCCTCAGCTTTAGTCTTCACCTGCAAGCTTAGCCCAGATACTCAGCACAGCAACAGCAGCTTCTTCAAGGCTTTAGTAAATTTACAAGTGCTAGGTACTTGCAGGAGCATTTAAATACTTTACAAACTTCTTTATGTAATTTTTGCTACACTGAGAGCTCACCAGCTGCCCTTCAAACTCTTGGCACTCCCACAAGTAGTTCCTTGGAAAAGCTGAAGTGAATAAGTGTCTAAAGAGACTTGGGGGAAATGCAGCACTTGCAAGAAATTGCTGTTGTTCCCCATCCCCTCCGTGCTTCTGCTCTAGATCTGCTTTTGACACAGGCTGGCAAACCCCGAGTGGGAAATGCTGCTTCTGGAGAAGGAGGAAGTATTACAGCTATTGCATGGAGAATGCAAAGAGAATCTACATAAGGCAAGTTGGAGAGGAATGGGAATTCAGAAAACAGATGCATCCACAAACTGAGGTGACTCCAACAGTACCCAAAGTTAAATACTGAGCATTTTTTTTCCTATAGTTAAGGAAAAATCATAACAGAAATACATAGGCCTATAAATAAAAGAGAAGCCATTTCTCCAGACCTCATGTTTGTTAACAAGAGCATTGACACCACAACAGAGCCAGTCTTACATGATTAAATTATCACCTGGTGATAGTTTATAACGCTGGCCTGGGAAAAGTAGAGAGAAGCTATTAAAAGTATATTGGAAAAAGAAATGCATATTTTACCAAAAATTCAGTATTTGTTATTCTGTCTTTGTCATGTTACTTCCTCATGCTCATTTGTCTATGAAGAAACTCTCAGCTCTAGGTCTTTAGTAGACCCTCTGGAAAAGGAATCAAACTCTAAACAGATCGCATTCAGTCTTAGCTGAGTAACTGCAAGAACAAATTAACAGCACCTATATCCAGTAAGCCTGATTCCTGACTAAAGGAGGCTTTTAGAATATAAACTGACTAAGAAGCTGCCAATGGAGGTTTCATTTCCTATCCTTTTCCATGGGAACTCTGCAAGAGAAAACTTGTTACTCTGTTACAGTTTCCCCACTCACCATCTCAAAGGATGAGAGAGTTACAGGTCTCCAAATCTGGTTTCCTCAGCCTCTTGAGAGATGATTGAAAATGAACATGCTGCCTCCAAAACATTCCCTAACTTTGCAGCTCCTCTCATGTAAACCATCACTGCCTCAAATGCTGAGGGTATGACCAGTGTTGACTGAAAACCCACCTATTTTCTTGCAACACTTTATGCTAGATTCACAGAGAACTTAGCCCAACCTCTCTGTCTTCTGGCTTTTATCCAGATCTTTTTTTCTTCATCCAACTCTTCTAGCATACAGTAAGTGTGTTTCCCTCTCCAAGGGATCTGGCAGATGGGCGACAGAGATTTTTCCAGCAGTCCCAGAGCAGTTCAGAAGGAGCATGAGCCCCAGTCCTCCTGGCACAGCAGGACAAGGCTGACATCAAACTACAGTCTCTTCTCTCAAGTTAGTTATTCACAGGCAACTGGAGGGGAAATAGTGCTTACGCTAAGAAGAGGTCAGGATTTAGACCAGCCTGGAGATAAGAGCCAATGTTTATTGACTGGCCTGGCAACCTTCTTTGCTTTTATCGATTATATCCCAAGCACCATTTTTTTCTCAGTTTGATCAAGAGCTTGTGATTTTGCTTTACTTGTTTAGACAACAAAACCCAAAGATGTGTTTCTGAGCTGAGCAGCAGCAGGCTTGGCTGTTTACAAGTTTCTCTGGACCTCTGCATCATATCTCTGCTTAGGCTGAATGGAGCACCAGGAAAAGCTTCTTAGTTTTACATCCTAGCCCCATAAGTAAGGGCTCAGATGTAAAAGTAACCAGTAAAAGTAAATGCTCATGTAGCTGTGGAGCTCACACCAGGATATTCTGGCCCAAACCCAACTTTTCAGATTTCTACAATGGCTTTTCGAACTACTGAAAGCAACTAAAATCTGAATTTTATATTACCCCATGGTCTTTTCCATGCAAAGTTACTTGCTTGTCTGCATAGGTACCTTTATTTAAATAACAATAAGCAGGTAGCTTACCAAACTGTCCTACAAAGATCTAAAAAGACCCTGAGTCAAGACAATGCCAAGGAGCAGCAAAAGTAGTGTTACTTCCCATGGATTCAGGCAAGGACCAAACACCCACCCACCCCGAGCTTAACTAGAATGCCTGAAATTGGCCCCATCTGGGTCTGGCTGGAGTGATTAAAGACCTCTGTGTGCCCTCAGGTGACAGAAAGCTCTGAAAGTCTTCATGAGCTCTCGAGTTCCTGTCTCCAAGGATGTCTGATATGACAAGTGCATGCACAGACAATCTGGAGAGATGAGCATGATCAGAGCAGCTCGGGGACTGAGCCTAGGGGAGCAAATATCCTGTGATTGTTATCTGTGGTTTGACAACTTCACAGCTGTGTTGTTCTCATGAGAGTAACTATTTGTTGCCCAGGATGTATCAAAGATCATCCTTTATTCATCTGCAGTCTTCTTCCAGGATATGAGTTTAATCTGAAAGATTTTTTTCCTTTATTCTTTCTGTTTCTCTTTTCTGTCATTGGTTTGGTTTTTCCACTGTGCTTTAACTCGTCACTGTACCACCGAGCAAGTCAAAAGTTTAAGGCAAGAAAGACTTTCTGCAGAAATCTGGCTCATGGAGAAGCTTTTGCCCATTTTCTGTCGGTTCAATCTACTTGTATTCTGCGCCTCTTCTAACACATCCCCACCTCACCCTTCTGTTCTTAGCCATTGCACCCTCGGAACTGATATTCTCCGGGTAGCCTCAGACCCCTAAAAGCAACACCTGAAGTGGTTCGATGGCCTGGGGTCATCGATGAGGTGTTGACTCTGGGCGGCATGCGGGCGGGTGACCCTGAGCAGCAGCCGGGGCGGACAGTGCTCCTCGCCGCCTTCTCCCACCGCGAGCGGGCGGAGGGAAGGGGAAGGGAGGAAGGGCCGCCTCTCCCGGGGGTGCCGCTCCTCCCCTCGCCGTCTCTCGGCGGCCAGGTGGCGGCGAAGGGCGCGGGAGGCGAGGGGAGCGCTGGTGGCAGAGACCGCAGGTGAGGAGCGCGGGGCGCCTGTGGGGAGCGCGGGGCGATGCCGGAGCCACGCCGGTCCGGCACGGGACAGCCGCGGGCGGCTCTGCGCTGCCCCGCGGCACCCGCGGCGGGCCCGGGGCGGGAGTGCCCGACAGCTCGGAGCAGTTTCTTCCTTTTACAGCCCTTTTCGCTGCTGTTCGGCGCGCTCCGGGGCCCCGCGGGCACCTCCTCCGCGCGGCCGCGGCCGCCCAGCACTTCCTCGAAGTGGAAGTGGCGCTGCAGCTCGGGCCCCCAGGCACCCTCCGAGCTGCGCCAGGCACCGCCAGCCCCAGGGATACTTAAGGAAAAGTCGTTTCACCCTTCTTGATCTTAAGCCCCGGTCGTTATCACATTGCTCCAGCAGATTCGCATCCTCCTCCATTCCCACTCGGGGTTTGAGGTTTGGGGCTGTAATGGCTAAAATCTGCGGAGAGCTCGATCTGTAGAGCTGTGCTGCTTTTTGATCGCTGGGTTGGCCAAAATGCGCAGTAGAAACCCCGAGTGGAGACAACAGTAGCCTGAGGACATGTTTCTGGCCTGTTTCTTCCACCCGTACCAGGCCTTGCAGCTCCCACGTGGAGCCCAGGGCGCGTTCCCGAGCAGATCCAGGCTTGACCTGAAGGCTGTAAGATGTGGAGCCCTAATAGTTTGGGTTTGGTTGAGGTTTAATACTGAGGGATTTGTTGTCCTTGTTGTTTTGCTTGCTCCGTTTTCAAGACCAGACTTTGTTTGTGCTGCGTACTCCAGTAGATTTACAAGTGTTTGTGTTGCCTTATCTTCAAACTGAAACCTCCTGGTTTGAAGAGGAAGTGGGGAAGTGAGCGGCTTTAGGGAATGATGGAGTGCCAGGACTGGTGCACTGAGGCCATGGGTTTCCAAGCCAGTGAAAGAAAAGGTTTCACCCACCCCTTGGGCTGCTCATTTTCACCCGTGTCAGCACAGGCATTTGTGTGCAGAATTAGATTGGGAAGTGAAACCAAATTTAAAAAGACACCCCAAAAAATCCAGATCAGCTCTGAAATGTTTTCCCTGGCCCAAGAGGGCAGGTGAGACTGCTGCTTTTCTGTAACAATAGTGGTTTATAGTGGAACAGGGGTGGGCAAAAGTAGAGTTCATCTGCCACATTGCACCCCTGTGCTCCTGAAATAAAATCACACAGCTCTCATCCTTTGGCCATGGATTATTTTTGAAGTTGTTTATGGATGCTTAGGAACGTGACTAGGGGCATTTTGACTTTTCTAAAGTCAGGATTTATGTTTTGCTATGAATACATTGCAACGACAGCTGTTCTGTGCACCTTGTACTGCACTTGTGCTGAAAGCCTCACGTCCCGGGGAGACCATCTCAGAAGCTGGGTCTTGGATGCTTTAGGAAAGCCACAGCCCTTTCCCTCCATGGGTACCTGCTGGTCTAATGCATACCTAAGCTCATAAATCCATGTGGCACACAGCAGCACAAATTCAAAATCCTTTATCCCAGACGCAGGAAAGCCAGTGTTCCCAGTGTCCAACACAATGCCTTTATTTACCAAGGCAAGCCAAGCAAACTTCTTGGACAAGTATCAACCTTTGTTGGTTTAGTAACTGTTTGGTGTAAAGGTGTAGGCTGGCACATGAAAGAACCCAGTTAACAGCAGTGTTTGTTCCATAGTGTAAATTGGCTTCTTGGAGTCATACAATTATGAAGATGCAGTTTTCTGACTTAGGGCTCTTTATATGTGTCCGTAATTTTGGAACTTCAGGGCAGACTCCCAGCCCCATCCCAGTGAAACTCGCTGGTAAGGTGACTTCCCTCTAAAAGGATGGCTTTGAGCTGGTCAGATTATTCATTTATAAAGTCATTTGTTTAAGGGGAAATCCATCTGATCTTTAAGACATACACTTTCATTGCCTTTATGTTTGGAATCACTTTTCCTTATTAGTCGACTTTGCCATTGCCACCTCATCTCTATTATCCCTTGGATGACAAATTTTATATCAGTGGGGTTGATACCAAGTTTTAAATTACTCAGTAATTGTTTTTAAGAAGATCTACAACAGCCTATAATGTTGTAAAATCCCCACTGGCTTAGTTATTTTGTATGTTAGAAGCAGTCTGTGTAGGGCCCCTTCAGCAGAGTCTGTGACCTGGGTTCTCGTGTATTGCTGAAAGTTTGCAATAAATTGAATTCATCCATTTTAGTGCCTAAGCCTCAACTGCAAAGGCTTGTTTCAGGACAGAGAGCTGATGTGGTACCTTCTCTCACTGGTTAAATACCACAAATTCTGCCTGCAGCACCAGTTACCTTATACCTACAAGCTCTTTCTTCAGCAGAACTCAGCTGATGATAACCAAAGCTTCTACTTGGAGCATCTTCTCTAGTTTGGCTTGGCATGATTACTGTTCACCTGTCCTGGCAGGAGCCTGGTGGGATCTCAGACGATTCACCCTGCTGAGAAGGACATGTGCCTACATCCTTGTGCAAGTCAGCAGGAACTGCAGATCTGTGCCTGGATAATGCTGGCAGAGAGCCACTAAAGTTATTTGTCTCCCCTTGTATCTACCCAAATAGGTAAAACTGCTCTCTGGATTTGGTCCCATGGGAGCAAGCTGGCAGAACTTCAAGTGTAAACTTTGATTTGCAGTGAAAATTATAGCCCTAAGTGTACAAGTCAACAAAATGCCTTTGTTCACTGGACAGGTTGCCAAAGCAGCTCCCACCCACAGCTGCAGGCTTTACAGTGTCCAGGCTGGCAGATTAGCACTGTTTGGTGGGCAAACCAAGCAAAAACTGAGCTATCTCTACCCAAATGGAGGCATCTGGGTTGGGGGTGTGGCAAAATCAGAATAAAACCAAAAAATCCCACATGTCTATCTTGGAAGAGCAATCACAAGAGCAGAGTCTAGTTCAGAGGTAACAAGATAACACCTCTGAAATTCCAGCCAAGGCCGCTGCGAAGTCCTGGCAGCATAGAATGATGTTGAGACTATGGAGAAATGCATTTGTTTCAGAGTGGAGAAAAAACATCCTGTTTGGTTGGTTGGTTTGCTTTTGCAGAGCTTACACAGACCTTTCCCAAGATGGTTTCCTCAACTGAATATGGATCTCACACCTGGGAGCTCTTGCTGAAAGTTGATCATCAACATGAAGATGTAGAAAAGGAATTTTTACTACAGGTCACAGGGGACCTTCATGTTGGAGGACTGATGCTGAAATTAGTAGAACAAATCAGTGAGTAAAGACCTGTTTCATTTACACAGTGCTACTAAATAATATGTGCAGCTTTCCCTCTACAAAGAAAGGCTTCTGTGTGTTTTGAAATGGCACTGCCTCACTTCTGTGTCACGGCACAGAGCGTGGAGGTTCTCAGACTCAGGGGTTTTTGTGGTCAGAACCCCTCCCTGCGTTCCACCCTCTGTTGCTAAAGCCCCTGTGTTACCATAGTGCCAGCAAAACTTTGGGTTTGCCTTTCAGTTAGATGAAAATAATTAAACCAGGCTAAAGATTCAACTCCCTTTCCAGACAGATGTTATAGGTGTGTGGTTTGGGGGGCAGGAGAGGTGGGTGATACCCTGTTTATCCACCCGTGGCAGTCACAGAGACAGGAGGAGTTGTTAAAAGGCACTTTAGAAGTTACCGCTTCCTGTACTCTTGTGGCATTCTAGCCTAAATCTGAGCCATGGTATCCATTGCATACATCCAGTAGGGAAGAGCCAGGAAAAGCCAAGACTGGCTGAGTCAAAGTTAGGAAATGAAAAGTAAAATACTCTGTGTACAGTCACAGCAAGTGAGCCCAGGAAGAAAATCTCTGATCACTTCTGTCACCCTCTCTACACACTCATGCACACGGTTCAGCCGGAAACTGACAGTAGCCACAGTTTCCACTGGGCCAGAAGGCTAATTATTCACAGTATTTTTTTTTAAATACTCACCTGGTGTGAAAAACTTTCTATATTAATATTTAAAGCAAATCTATAACTGATTTCCGTCAGCAGCTCTCTTGAGACAGTTCTTACCGGGGACTCCAAAATAGGACAGGGCTCTACTGTGTTATGGACATACTGAGGAATAGCCTCTGCCTTGGTGGAGCTGATGAGGAACGAGCTTTGATGCAAAGACTGCAACAGCTTGACCAAGATCACACAGAAGCTTTACCTGCTACTACACATTGACATCTGGGAAGTCATCTAACCTTGGAATTCCCATGGAACTGAGAACAGCAATACTTTATCTCTTTCCTTGTGCATGTGCTGCTACTTAGCTGTGTGTAAACAAGACCATGGACTGGAAGCTGGTTCTTAACACTCTTGAGATGAGCTGCTCAGTGCTGCTGCCAGGAGGCTGTGGAAGAGTTTGTGCCCATTTGGGTGCATAGAAGATTTTGTGGGAGGATTTTCAGCTTGCATTGGCAAGTTTTGAAGTGGGTACCCTTGTTGTTAGTCCCTATCCCAGCACAATCCCAACAGCATTTCACCACGTATAGCACCAGATTCAGGACATGCTCATTCCCTATGGACATCCACAAGACTAAGGCAGTGCCACAGTCAGCACCTAGGTTAGATCTTCAGGGAAAACAAAGTTAGTTCCCAGTGACTGCCACAAAAATTCAGAAAATGGGGTCTAGGTCTTGGAACCTGAAGTTGCTGCTTTAATCTAAATAAATATTTCTGTTTGCAGAGACCTGTTTCCAAACCAACTGTTTTGTATATTTGCTCCATAGTTTATTAATAACTATTTTGTATTTTCCTAGAAATAGCACAAGATTGGTCAGACTATGCTTTTTGGTGGGAGCAAAAAAAATGCTGGCTCCTGAAAACCCACTGGACACTGGATAAATGCGGAGTGCAAGCAGATGCTAAGCTGATCTTTACTACTCAGCACAAAATGCTGCGGCTTCGCTTGCCAAACATGAAGACTGTGAGACTGAAAGTCAGCTTCTCTTCGATGGTGTTCAGAGCTGTCAGTGACATCTGCAAAATGCTCAGTAAGTAACGATATTTCCTCTGGCAACTAAGTTGGAGCATTTTATTGGGTGACTTTGTTTTGCTGTGAAGTCCTTCCTCACAAAACTGTTTAGCTCAAAGAGAAGTTTGAAACAGATTTTGGGGGGTTTAAGTATGTAGTGCATGTCAGTGGTTCTCAATCTTTGTGATACCTGATGGAAGCACTGTCAGGAATGTATCCCACGAGCTGCAGGAGTACTGGATAGTCAAAGCTGGCAGTTTTCTAGGAATCCTTGTCCTCCTGGAGCAGGACTTGGTCCTGATTATTCTGTGGCATTGATTAAGAGTTGAGATTATCAATGTCCTACACCAGCTTTTACCACAGGCAATTTTTACAGGTGTCAACTGATTTATCACCTGTTTTCACTAACATTAATGATATTCAACACTGCCCAAATGTTATATGTGTTCACTTAAGAAGCAGCACGTTTTAAATGTTCAAAACTTCTATATGCCCAGATCTGTTCAGGTCTCGGCATACTTAACAACCCCACCCTAGCCCAGGAATGTCTCACTGCACTGAGTCCCCAAGTCTCTACCCTTTCCAATAATGAAGCATTTCCAGGTAGAGGGTTTGGAGCATGCCAGATGTGTGCCTGTGATCAATGGGAATCAGTTGAGTCTGCAAGCAGTCTTCAAAATCCATTTGGTTTAGGGTAAAATAGGAAATAAATTCCTCACCTTAATTTAGATCTTCAAAGCTTAGCCCATTAACACACTCATCTTCAGAAGGAATTTACTGCCTCATATTGATCCACTTTCAATTTCATCTCCTAGCAGTGGATTGCAAAAGGTGTAGTGTCTTTATTACACCTAACAGCTCTGATACAATGATGCCATAATTGTTCAACTGGCATTTGGCCAAATTAAATATTCCTACCTACATTTTCCCTCCAGATTGAGTCAGTACAGAAACACTGTTACTTTGAATGAGTGAATATCGTCAAAAATGTCTTTGCTTACTCGAGGGTAAAAGTGTTTTTCAGAAATGGTGTGCCAGATTTGTTACTGGGAATACCTGTCTGAATTAGTAGTGCATTAGAGAACAGTGAGAACCAAGACAGAATCTTGTATGAGAAATACATTGAATAATAAAAAGCTTGAACTTCAATTACAGTGGTTCTTGCTTATTCAGATATTTCACAGAAGTTATTATGCTCACAGGTGACTGCAGAGCTGTTAGGGAGAAAGAGCCTTTTCCTGGCATTTTAAAATGCAGTTACACTTCCTACAAAAGGAGATTTAAATCCTGTGCAAACTCACTCTCACAGTCCAAAGTCCTTGGCCTTGTTACAGAATTAGTGGATTTTCCACAGCTACTACTTTCAACCTGCTAAAAATAAAGTTCAGATTGCAACATGAAGCTTCCTGAAATGCTGTTACCAGCCATGGGTGCTCTTTTGAATGTAATCATCTTGCTTCACTTCCCAAACTGCCATTGTAGATATCAGACGGTCAGAAGAACTCTCTTTGTTGAAGCAATCAGAAGGCACACTCAAAAAGAAAAAGAAAAAAGACAAGAACAGCAAAGAACCAGCTACAGAAGATATCTTAAACCTGTGCAACTCTCCAGTGAGTTCTGGATTACCAGGTAATGAAAAATCAATATGATTTTATTGTTCTGACTGGAAGTCAAAAAGAGGAAGAAATTCTTTGTTATGCAATTGAGCCCAGGGAGGCCAGTTTCATGTAGGATGGTCTTAGAGACACAGTGGGCCTGAAATCAGTGGCATCAAGAAATCTCCAATGTGTCAGTATTTTCCTGTTGTCTCTAGAAATGTTTTCCTTTCCATTGATATGAGAAAGGCCACACTAGAAAACAGGTTGTGGCCCTGCACACAGGATGTGCTGCCTATTGAAAATGGGGGACCACGCTTAAAATATTCATTACATTTGGCAACCTGCAAGGAAAACGAGGAATTAAGGCTTAAAAACGTGTTTCCCATGTCCAACACAACTGAGATCTCACGGAGCAAGAAAGAGCACTTCTGTCCCCGAGATCACCTCACCTGTGAAAGGAAAAGGCCAGCTGGAAACAGCAGAGATAGGAGACTGTTGAAAGAAAAGGGTTCAGTTGTTATGATGGAAAGTGGTGGACAGGACCATTTTGCATGGGAATAACGTTATGCTTTTAACTTGCAGCCAATCCAGGTTTATACAGTAAAACCATGACACCTGTTTATGATCCTGTCAGTGGGTCACCAGCTTCTTCCACAATTACTTGGTTCAGTGATGGTTCCTCGACTGAGCAGAACTGCAGCATCCTGGCCCTCAGTCATCCCACCTGTTCTCCAGAGACACTGGCGGAGATGTACCAGCCACGGACTTTGGCTGACAAAGCCAAACTCAACGCAGGGTAAGATCCTTTTGTTTTGAAATGATCAGTGATGTCATTGTGCAGGCTTTGGGCTAAAGTATGTTGTTAGACAAAGGTAAATTCAGTTGAGCACTGTGGGCACAGCTAAAGGACAGTTTGGATGGCAAACTCCAAAGGCTTTAAGTAGACAGTGGAAAGAGACATGGATAAGTTAAAAAATTTTTCATTAGAAATAGGTGACTGAGTTCTGCACAATTGTATATACACAGAAACTGGAGGTTAGAAGTCTATATGAATGCTCCACCTTCTTGAGTTACATGAATTTTCCCTGGATTTAGAGGAATTAGAGCTGTTTGTTCCCACTTTTGTTTCACAATTGCACTGGAGCTCTGGAGGTGTGATGGTTTTTCCTGTACAGATGAATCTGTGGGTTGTTTTCTTCCACAGCTGGCTGGATTCATCTCGATCACTTATGGAACAAGGTGTTCTGGAGGAAGATCAACTTCTTCTACGTTTTAAATATTACACTTTCTTTGATTTGAATCCAAAAGTAAGAGCCTTGTTTTTATTACTATTCATTGTTTGCCTCCTTTCATGTCAAGGAGCTATATAGTAATATAGAATGCATATAGCTATATATCTAGGATTTTAGCTAGGATTTGTAACAAGCCCTTCAGAGATCAAATCCAGCTTCTTCCCCTCAGCTATGCCTGCACTTTTACCCTTTGGACACTGAATCACTGTTCCTCATGTGAAATAAGATCTTAAATATAGAGATGGGATCTGGAGAGCACCAGAAACAGTATCCCTGTTTCCAGAAGGGTTGGTTTACCTTCTGCATCTCTTTTAACAGGGAAAATTAAAGGGAAAACTAGACCAGCAGTATTCTAAATGATGTAATGAGTTCTGGTTTTGAAATTTGGCTTAAAAATGACATTTATGTTGCACTGCCCTCACTGAATTTCACACCTTTTCTGGGCTGAAGCCCACAGAAGAAATGAGGGCACTTTCCAGTTTATCTGGCATGTCTTTGAGTGAAATGCCACCCCCACTAAAATCCAGGTACATGTCTCAACTTCAGCACCCCAAACATTTCCCTTCTTTGCTCCAGCCAGCCCCAGAGCCATAGAATGAAATAACCCAAAAGAGCTTCAGGCAATCTAATATCTCACCTCTGCTGGGAGAGGTCATGCTCCAGGGTTTACCCTCCCATCACCTACATTTCACCAGCACTGGGGCTTGAATACTTCTGTGAGTCACTTCAGCTTATTAACCAAGTAGAGAATAAGAAATAATCACTATCCAAAAACCAGATAGTGCATTAAAGCAGATCTGGCAAATGTCAAGCCAGTGCAAAGACAAAACCAGAACTGAAAAAGCCAAGAGCAGACGAAAGGAAATGAGGAACAAGAGAGTTCTGCAGGTCACATTCGAGTCAGCTGTGTCATGTGATTTTCCCTCTCCCAGTGTGGCTTTCATGTCTCAGTTACACCAGTCCAAGGACCCCTGCTTCAAAAGGGAATGTCAGTCTCACCTTCTGCTTCAGCCAAAGGCTCCTGCTTGGTTTTCTGCTGGCTCAGCAAGGCGTATGACCGTGCACACAATCACATGAGTTGGTACAAGACAAGGAGGGGAACAAGGCAGAGGTGGGAGGAGGAAGGAAACAACCATTGTGGTTCAGCCCAGCACTAGCTCAGCTGCAGCTGATTGGAGTCTGTGCCTTGGAGGTCGCTAACGAGCAGCGTTTGCTCTTTCCTGCAGTACGATGCAGTGCGAATCAACCAAATATACGAACAAGCCCGCTGGGCCATCCTGTTGGAGGAAATCGATTGCACAGAGGAAGAAATGCTCATCTTCGCTGCGCTACAGGCACGTACTCGAGCCAAGTTGCAAAACCTGTTCGCTCAAGAAGCAGGCACAGGTTAGAACAAGACTAGGACAGAGCCCAGGCCAGGAGCTCTGCTTGGATTGGGGGTCTGCTCCTAGGGTGAGAAACAATCAGCAGCATCCATCAGCTAAAGCAAATAAGCTCAGTAGCAGCAGTAACACCATTATTCAAACAATTCTGGAACCATTTTCTAACATTATCTGCACCTGGAATATAACTTTGATACCAGTATTAGTATGAAGTGTTGCTTCCCATACCAGCTACCTTCCTTTCACCGCCTCTTCCTGAAAATTTCTGTAATACACATGTTCCCAACAGACAGGAAAAAAGCTACAGCACAATGTGAAGATAGGGACACTATGGAGTACATGAAAATTTAACATGACTGAGCATGGCGCAGTCTCTGACCAAAAGTAATAAAGCACAAATCCTTATTAATAATAAATTCTTTCCTTTTAATAGTAAATGGAGCTGCCAAAAATTCACAGCCTGTCACTGCAGAACCCCAGAGAACCTTGCTTCCAAGTTTCCACCTGGTATGGATGGCAGGACTAGGTATCCAAATGTAGCACTGAGTCAGCCTCCCAGAACAGGGACAATTATTCAGCAAAGGAATACAAACACTGATAATTAAAATAGGAAACTATTATCAGCCATTGCACTGATAGGAGTCACAGTGGACATGAGTGTTTCCTTGGGAAAACCCCCTAATTCCTGCAGAACTTCACACAGTTGTCCAAGACCCAGGAGACCAAATGGTCTGTTTTCCAACGCTGTGATTGTGTGTTGGTAATTGATTTACTGACTATTGGATATTGCTGTTTTATTTTAGTATCATGTAAGCAAGTTATCATTATCATCAGAGACACAAGATTCCACCTGTGAATCGGAAGTAGATGAAGTAGAAGCTGCCCTTTCCAATCTGGAAGTGACACTGGAAGGTGGAAACAAAAGTAACATTTTGGTAAGTCCACTGGGATCCCAGAATTCCTTTTTCTGTGCCAAATATGTCAACTCTAATGAGCCTTCCTGCTCCTTGATTTTTTTAACAGTTGGTTACACAGTGCATTATACTAAAAGTGTTCCTAATTATTCCTGATAGGAGGACATCACAGACATCCCAAAACTTGCTGATAATCTCAAGCTGGTTAGGTGAGTCGTTAATAATAAAACATACAAAAGAAAAAGCTTAACCTTACAAGAGATCTCTTGAGTTTTTCATTCTAATCTAACAGTACATCTGACAGTTATAAATTGATAAATACCCCAGACAGGTCTAACCAGCCTAAAATTCTCTTCCAGTCTTTCTCTTCCTGCTTCTGACAATGTTCCTTGGCAAATCTTTCCCACTTCTGGGATGCTGGGTAGCTATACTTGTACCTAATAAAAGACCCTGCTCTTTATATTTCCTAGTGCTCATCAGTCATCGTCTCTGAACAAAAGAGCCTGCAGTTTTATTTTCAATCACATTTACCTTTTTTTTTTGCCAGCAAAAAACTAGAAGAAACTTGGAGTTCTCCCTGAGAAGAATTTCTGAAAGTAACCCCAGGGAATGTATTTTTTTAACCAAAAGAAACAACCAAATTACCCCTTTCTAGCCGAACACGGAGTCTGTTTTTTCTAATATCAAAATGAGTTTCTGTGATCCCATTATAATATCTTGATTTATGGGTGATAGAAATTACTGTAGAGACCTCAAGTCTGTAATGCCTTTTATCACAAAACAGTCTTTGTGTTTTAGAAAGATAAATTGTTCTGTTGTACAAATATTTATCAGATTAATTCCGTTGACAGATGGTATTTATAATCCAGGAACTGAAAACTGCACCTGAAAAATTTTAACTGTTATTAACTGCTAACAATTGTTAATTATTAATTTCCAATTTGAAATTTTATTTGACATTCTTATTATTAAGGTGGCTTAAGATGAAAGGGAATTTAAGCTTTTAACAATGGGTTATATGTTTTTCCCCAGCAGTAGAGCAGTTTGCTTTTATAAGCATTCAGCAGTTATTTTTCATCACTAAAAAGTTCCTATATTTTAGAATCCAGGTAGGGTGTAAAACATTTCTTTAAAGGAACACCACCACTTCGTGGCTATAATTATTTGATTAATTGTAAACCTGAATGCAAAGCTGTGCATGTCCTACTGCTGACTGTTCATATGGTGAACTTCTATTCCTGTTTATTCACAGTATGCACCACAGTAAATGCTGCTTTCACATGGGGAATTGCAATATTTTTTTCAAAAACAACAAGAAAAAGCTTTCTACAAAGTTCTCAGCAGATTTTTCAGGGATAGAAAAATAATTTTATCTGTCTAAAAAAACTATAGTCCCTTATTTTTGAAGAATGTCAGTGTATTGGAAAACTAAAAGCCAAATTATTTGTTAGGTTTGAAAATCCAAGGTTATTTAATTTAAACATTAAAATTGCCATTTTCCAGAAAGGACTCTAAACTAGGATTTTTAGAAAGGGTCTGGAGATATATATAATAAGAGTATATATAATACATACTGTTTTGCAGCTAGTTCTATGTTCTTTGTACCATCATCTAAGATGTAAAGGGAAATACTGGAATTTTTTTTCTTTTTTCTTTTTTTTCACTTCATTGATGACCGTTGTCACTACCTGTGAAGTATTTCTCTACTCAAGTAGTGCTGATACCTCTGGTTTTCTCTCCTGGAGGGCTGCAAAGCTTCTATAAACTTAGTGAAGGAATAGAATTTTGTTGTGTTAGATATTATTCAGATTAAGCCAAAAAATATGGTCTCTGCATCCTTAAAATGAATACAAGTTGGTGGTATGGGTGCAGATATTCAAGGTAAGGAGCTATGAAAAACCAATGCCAATTCATATTAACAAATTGGAGGTTACATTTGTGTTACTGAGTTCATGGAAAAAAATAGTCTGCTAGAAGTGAATGGCTTTGATTAGTAATGGAAGGGAAAAAAAAGAGAAAAATCATGGATGGGATTCAGCTAAAATCTGGAGTAAAAACCATGTCCATACCTGGGATAACCTGGGTTGGATCCAGGCATTTCCTACCCCCTCACTGACACAGGGGTGAGTAACTCAACCAAAGCCATGGCTATGACCTTGAATTTCAGAGGCTGTGTAATGTTTGTGAGGGATTTATCACTTTGTATGTGGTGATATAAACAAATGGGATTTCTTTTTTTCTGGTAGGCCCAAGAAGCTGGCACTCAAAGCTATCAAGACATACTGGTTTGTCTTTAGAGACACTTCAATATCTTATTTTAAAAACAAGGAATCTGCACAGGGAGAACCTATTGAGAAACTAAACCTAAAAGGTAGGAATTCTCTTTTCCTTTCCTTTTTCTGTTGCATCTGTGAACTGACTGAAAGAAGAAATCCCTGCTAGACTCAGGAAGGCAAGCACAGCAGCATTAATTCTGGGAGCTTTTTCAATTCCTGAGACTCCTAAACAGGCAGATTAGATTGCACCTGCAGAAGAGACTTAAACAGAAAGGATTCAGTAGTTTAACCCAAACTGGGATTATCAGAGCCTGATTTGCAAAATGCCATGTACGGCTGAATTCTTAAAGATGGGTTAGGTAGGGAATGTGCCTTGTGGGATGCTTTATTCCAAGTACTTTCACTCTGCATTAAATGGAAGTGTTCCCCTGTGTCCTTGGCAAACACACACTGGCATCAGAGGATTATGGATGATGCCATGGGCAGGAATGCCAGAGGCTGTCCCTGCATTCTGCTGTGCAGGGACAGCTGCAGGACCTTCTCTGGGCCTTGTTTGTGTCGTGCATGGGGATTCTCATGGAAACAACCAGCTGCTGGAGGAGGAGCCCCGGGCGTGCACACAAACACCAGCACCCCGTATAGCCTCCATCTACATCTACTCCTGCAGGGACATCCTTTGTTCAGCATCAGGGAACCAGTGATGCCCAGGACTCATCCTAGAAGAAACCTTTGAAATAGAAGATTGACCCCTGTGAACAAATGGCTGTACATCCCAATCTGCATATCCTCAGTAGGTCAGAGAATGCATGGGAAAAACAGCCAGGGTGGCTGGAACCTCACCAAGTAGCCTCTCCCACCAGTTCCTCTCCATTTGAAGTGCTAAGCATTTCCTAAGATCAGGCTGAGGTTTTGGGAGCACTCACATCCTTTCACTTCCACGTTGATTCACATGCTCCCTGAGCTCAGAGCATTCATCACCCTGGCAAGCCAGACCAGGCAGTGAACTGGAACAAACACCTTTCATTCGGGCCTAAGCTTCCAAAGTCTTGGCCCTTAATCTCAAAGGAAAACAACCATGAAGTACTGTTCCTTAGTATTAAAGCAGTAATTAAAGTTACTGATATAGTAATGAAATAAATTAATTTCCTTCTGATTCTCTGTGATCTAGGATGTGAAGTTGTACCAGATGTAAATGTTGCAGCAAAGAAGTTCGGAATCAAATTACTAATTCCTGTTGCTGATGGCATGAATGAAGTATATTTAAGATGTGATAACGTGAGTAATAAGACAAGAGAAAGTTTGGATTCAAGATTTATGGCAGATTGTCCTGTTCTAGAATTTGTATAGACAAATGAGGATGCTGCAGAGAGTTTATTATCTAAATCTTTAGAAAATTTAAGAATTATGTGATGGCCTAACAAATACATAATAGTTCTGGGGACATAAGGACAGTTAATAATCGTATGTTTATCATCAGCTGGCAAGTAAAGCTGGTAGAAAGAAAACCAGAACTATAAAAAAGTTACAGTATTTTGTTCCAATGTTTTCTGAGGATTGAGGTTTGGATTTTGTTTTCTTTTTTCTTAATTAGAAGTCTTCCCATTCAGATGAGGAGAGTGTGATAAGGATCTTAGATTAGTTTTCAGTTTATTGAAATGTATCAGATTAAATTGTGTAAAAATGTTCATTACGTGAAAATTTGTCACGCAATAAAATTTCCAAAAGAATCTATTTCAAGGGTTTCTTTGAAAATTTAAAACCTAGGGGGCAGGTGGAACTAGTCCAGTCAGGGAGGAAGAACAGTATGAAACAATGACTTGTCTTGCAGGAGGATCAATACGCTCGGTGGATGGCTGCTTGTGTTTTAGCCTCCAAGGGCAGAACGATGGCTGACAGCTCCTACCAGCCTGAGGTCCAAAAGATCCTTTCGTTCCTGCAGATGAAGAACTGGACCATGTGTTCCCAGACTGCCTCTGAGCCAGAGAATGTAGATATGAAACCTGAATGCTTCGTCTCACCACGCTATACCAAAAAATTCAAGTCCAAGCAGGTATCCTGAGCATGGCTCAATGGCTGGTGTGGGCAATTCCAGTGGTTGCTTAGGGATGAGGCTGGATCGAAGCAGCATTTGGAAGCTGTACAGTACAACTCCCTGCAATAGTCGTTTGTCCCTTTGCAAGAGGCCTTTTCTTTAAACTGAAAACAGGGACAGGTGTTTCGGCATCTCCTCCAAATACCTCTCCTACATCCACACCCTGGCTTAAGTCACCCATGATGTTCTGCTCCTGATAACACTGTTCCTGAAAGTCTCTTCAGAGTAAGAAAGGAAGGATTTTAAGGACTGAAAGCTACTGTTTTCATTTGAAACAACAGGGTCTTCCTGTCCTCTTGGCCTGGGTGTCTTTCCTTCCTCTCCACCTAATTTCTTGTCCACTGCTTTTGCAGTGCAAGAGGTCAGCCTGCCCATCCTGAGAAGGGTCTCCAGAGCAGTATACGGAGCCAGGGCAGCGCTGCACAAACCTAGACCTGAGACCTTGCTGTCCATTCTGCACTTAACACCCAGGCTCTGTCCCCAAGTGCCCTCTGTGCTGCATCTACACAAACACTGACAACAAAGTGTCTGAACACAGCATCAGACCTCATGATGTTTTAGTGAAAGCAGCAGGACTTTTACTCTCCAGTCAGCTGAAAACGTTCTCTCTTCCTGTGTTTCCCAGCTGACTGCCCGTATTCTGGAAGCCCACCAAAATGTATCCCAGATGTCCCTGGTGGAGGCCAAGCTGCGTTTTATCCAAGCCTGGCAGTCCCTTCCCGAGTTTGGCTTATCCTACTACATCGTAAGGTAATCACACTCTCACTCATGTCAGGCTGCCGTAACATGTTCATGCTCAGTGATCTGCAGGAAGTTCTTTGACTCCCTGTTCTGGAAACATTTTCTATGTTTTCCCCCACAGACTTTCTTTAATTTTAGTGATTTCCTTACTGCTGGTTTTTTCTATAGGAGTAGCACCCAGTAGCTCCATTCCTGGAGTGAGACTGTGCATTACATCTGCCTTCATACAGACCTGTTGGGTTTAGCCTGAAGTAACCTCTCACTAGGATTAAACCCTTACTGTCATAAACTCTCCAAAATGTAAAAAATGCATGTCCACTGGTGTGCTCAGGTTTGCAGGATGTATTCACTCTGACCCTTGTTCATGGCAATATGATAAAATGCTCATTTCTTTTGTATTTCATTAAGAAAACAGCAAATAATCCCTTTTTAAAGTTAATCCAGAAGAGCAGTGAGCACAAGAAAGGTCCTGTTGTGGTCACAGCAGCATCCTTGGACACAGCAGGGTTCTGACCTGCAGTCTTTTCTCTTGGCAAAACACCAAAAAGCTGAAAAGTACTGATACAACCATACTTGGAGGCACCTTCCTTAATTTGTGCTTAACACCCCTTCCAGGGCTAGCCAGGAATCATCTGTGGTATAAATTGAACCAGCTGGGAACCACTCTCTGGCACAGAGGCCAGCTGGTGTAGAACTGCCCACATCTGCACTATTAAACTCTGACTTCCCAAAATCCAGTAGCCTCATCTGAACTGCAGGTTCCAAGCTACCTGGGAGTCACTTGAGAGAGCACTGTTTGCCTGGAGCCAGAATTCTCCCTGAATTCCATGCCCAAAAATGCTCCCTGATCCTGCTGAATTTACTAACACAGGTACAGATTTTTTGCCCCATCTGTCACCATTAATTCTGTTAAAAATGAACAAACCCAACACCTAAACTGCATTTTGTAGTGGTGAATTGCTACAAACTGCTGGGCAGTATCTCAGTGGGGCATTAAGTAAAGCACAAATTGTGTCCAGGTGACATTTTTTTCCCTAAGGTCCAGCTGCATCTAAAGAGAGATGGTTCACAAACAGTATCAAAAATACTGAAAATACTCACAGCAGACAGATGAGATTTCTTCCAGCTTTCAGCATGAAGGTAGAGGAGGGTAGTTTCTTTACCAGAGTAATCTGCTCCTAGCTATTCCCAGCTCAAAAAATTCTTACCCCCAAAGGTTCTTACACTTCTGTATTTATTTTTCATTTCTAATCAGAAGAAAGTTGAAATGTTAAAATGCCTCAGTAATTTTGTAATGTGATTTATACTCAGAAACATGTATATATCAGTTGTTTTGATTATATAATTTAGGTTAATATAGGTTAATATAACTAGAGGAACATGTTTCAACATTAGAGAAATGAAGCAACAAAAATTGTTGGCATGTTTTCTGTAAAAATATAATCAAGTTCATGCATTTAGGAAGAACAGTATTTTTTCACAGGAAACAATTGGAAAGATTTCAGCCAGATCTAACTGCCTGATTATTTTCCATCTTATACCATGGCTCACCAGCCTACACTTTTGCTCTATAAAAAATCCTGTTCTAAAGATGGGTCCAAGCTTTCCTCAATCCCAGGCTGTTGTGACTTTTCCCACGTTTTTTGCACTTCCAGAGGAGAGCAGCTGAAATATTTCTCTAGACAGAAATCATTGCAAATCAGATCTGCTCAAAGGTTCTGGGTTTTTTTCAGGTTTAAAGGAAGCAAGAAGGATGATGTGCTTGGGGTGTCCTATAACAGGCTGATACGGATAGATATGGCCACAGGAGATCCTATCACAACATGGAGGTTCTCCAACATGAAGCAGTGGAATGTGAACTGGGAAATCCGCCAGGTAAACCTGGAACAGCTCTGCGTTCAGTCCTTGCATTTCACACACTGGAGGATGCTTTCAGAAAATATTTTCAAACCTCGGTGAAAAGATTTTGAACGTGTTGTGACATGTTATTAAATAAGCTGTCTGCAGTTTTTCTTAGTGGAGTCTGTAGTCAAAAATCAGAAACTAAAAGATCGCCAGATTCAAGGGTTCCTACCAAGCTTATTCTTTACAAGTTGCCCTTGATTTTGATGGGATGAAATACAGAGATTCCAAGGTGAATTCCAACATGTGTTTACTGCTCTGTCAGTAAAAATCTCATTTTAACTCTCATGCATCATCCTCTACAGTGTGGTGATTCAGCTTCTATTACAGACATAGGATACAGGAACCCAGTTTGTCTTTCAAATCCCAAACAGAGGTTGCAAGGCCTGCAACTCTGTGTCAACGTGTGGTCCCTGATTTGGGGTTTCAAAGCTTGAAGCCAGCTCTATAAACTGTAGATTTCTGGGGTGGAACTAGTGTGACCCGATATAAATTGAAGCAGCCTGGGAACTGTTCCTGCTTATGGAGTTTTCCACATCCATCTGCAGGAACCAGGAGAGATCAGATACATTCCCTACTGCTCTCCTGCAGTACTCACTGTGCCAGAGCCTGTAATTCTGGGTCAGGTTACTGGGTTTACTTTAAGTTACTCTCAAAAAAGGCAGAATCCAGTTAGCAACTAAGCTCAGTTTGCTGCATTTTAGAACTAACAGTAGCTGGAAACCCAAACTGGGACTCCAAGTATAGATTTAAGGTCAGAACTTAACAATAAACAGATTAAACATTATTCATTAGACAAAGTGTCAGGCAGGCCATTCCTGCTCTTCCCAGTGTTCACTTTATATGCAATTGGAAAAAAGAGCGAAAAGATTTTGTTGCCTGCTTGAACAAGCAAAAAGATTTCACCACAAGAGGGCCCTGATGTAGCAGCAAATCCAGAAACAAGCAGCCAAACACCCAGAGCATCCCGCAGACCCAGAACTCTTAGTTAGCAGAGGCAGGTACTGCTTTATCACAGTATTTGTGATCCAGCTGTACTCTCACACTTCTCTTTCTTCCCAGCTTATCTCTGTGTCTGATTTTGCCATGTCTGTTCTCCTTAGGTTGCCATCGAGTTTGACCAGAATGTGTTCATCGCTTTCACGTGTCTGAGTGCAGACTGCAAAATCATCCATGAGTATATTGGGGGCTACATCTTCTTGTCAACACGTTCCAAGGACCACAATGAAACACTGGATGAAGAACTCTTCCACAAATTAACTGGAGGTCAGGAATGAGATGAAGTAAACCCTCTTCCCACTGCCTGCTTCTTCTTACAGCTAAGACTACCAGAGATTAAACAATAATATCTCTGATTGTTAATTGCTGACTAGTAATTACTGTACGAGTCAATTAATCTTGTACTATGACTGGGACTGTTGACCATTTTTGTTAAATACTGAAGCTAAGGTCACTGGATGCAGTATGGCAACTCTATCATCAATACCTGAGGAAAATTTAATCATCTTTGTTTTCTTTTTGTACAGCTCAATGTTTTTAAATAAACAGTGTCTAGCCCCTGGACATTTTTTAAATCTAGTATTTTTAATTGCAGCAATCTGTTTAAGCATCCAGGGCATGTAACTTGAGGATATGGTACAGTAAATTTTCTTCTCTGTTACAGCCAGGCAACTTCCATTGTTAAACTGGCCATTGTTAAAGAGCCCAGCATTTATCAGAACTAAAGCTGAATAAATACATATTTTAAAGCTCCATGGTTTGTCTAACACTTGCCCTGAGAACACAAAACATTCCAAAGTCCTGCAGACTAAGCTATCGAAACTCCTGTAGTGATTACTCAGTTGTTCAGAAATGTAGAACCCGTGTCCACTGTCACCCACTGACGTGGTTCCCTGAAAGCCAGAGAAGCTGCAGAGCATTCATCTTGGCAAACCTGCATCGAAAACATTCATCTTTTGAGGAACATTGTTACTTACCTGGTTGAAAAATGTGCTTTAGGTACTATCTAAAATTACTAAAGAGGCCTCTGAGTGTGAGCACTTCTGTTTTCTGTCCCTGTTACTCAGTTTCACTGTGACATCTCACTGAACTAAGCTGTTCATGTGAAGATCTGAAAAGCCTGTAGAAATTATCATATGTGCGTAATGCAGAATGCAAAGAGTGATGCTCAGAGGGCCAGAGTCCCTCTACTCTGGGGACAGACTGAGAGAAATGGGGGTGTTCAGCCTGGAGAAGAGAAGGCTCCGGGGAGACCATAGAGCCCTTGGAAGGGCTATGAGAGAGCTGGAAAGGGACTTATGCCAAGGGCACACAGTGATAGGACAAGGGGGAATGGCTTCCCACTGACAGAGGACAGGGCTGGTTTGGATATTAGGGAGAAATTCTTCCCTGTGAGGGTGGTAAGGCGCTGGCACAGGTTGTCCAGAGAAGCTGTGGATGCCTCTGAGGAGCCAGATCTGAAGCCACCAGCTCTGCCTGCTGGAAGGAGTCACACACATCCACCGAAGTGAATGGAATTTGATACTACCCTGTAAAGCAAGGACAGAGTGACGCTGGGAGAATTAATGAAACTACTGGACAAACCAAAAGTGGTTTCACATATCTAAAGAAATACAATGGACAAGTGTTGTCATATCACCAAGGGATGCTGCAGAAATCACTGCATAAATTCATAAACATCACTGGAAATGGAGAGCCCTGATTTTCATGCCACGTGCTCTGCTTTTCCCCAGCGCCTATCAATGGGCTTCAGTGGAACCACTCCCAGTTTGTGCAGTTTAAACCACAGCTTTACATTTTGCAAAAAAAAAAAAGAATACAGCCTGCTTCCCGGGCCTCAGTTCTTCCCTCTCCTCAGCACTTTTTACACAGGCTAAGGGACCATCCAGTTTTCCTTCAGAAGAGAACTTACTTGTCACCTGCTTGACACAAGCCAATTATTTTCCTCATGTTGTGAGATCCACCCAAGTCCAAACACTTGCTCTATTTAAAGCCTGCCTAAGGGTGCCATGGGAGAGCTAAATGTACATATTAGTGCCCGGGCCTCTTACACAGACAGCTGCCTTCCATATCAGTCTCCACGTAGGCTTTGCAGTGAGGATCCTCACCGTTTGGCAATGAGCAGTGACAGACTCCTGTAAATTGCTCCCTGGGAAGCATAGCCCATGCTTGCACTCTTGGAGCAGAGCTTGTCCCAGAGTGCTGCATGGACACCCTCTGGCTGCCGCTTGCCTACGTGACCTGAGCACAGGAATGCAGAGACAGGGGAAATCTGAGCATAGTTCTCATTAGCAGTGTGTGGCTCATTTCGTTGCTACACAAGCACATTCACTTGCAGTTCAAGCTGTCTTTACCGGGATTTCAGAGAAACTAGCAAATATTTCCATTTTCTTTCCTGCCCCTCCTTCAATCTTACCCCATGTGTCACTGCTTTTCGACTAAATCCTTCGCTGCTGCTTTGCTAGGAGGAGCTCTGCCAGCTCATCCCAGCTGGCTATAAGCCCTATCCTTTGCCATTTTAGGTTTAAGAGAGTGATCCCCTTCTGATGTCCTCTCTCCATATTTCTTTAGGTCATTCAGCTGTCTCTTCTCCTTGCCCCACTGATCTTGCAAGGCTTTTTCACAATAGGTAAGGAACACTTAGGAAAGGAAACTTTTTATCCAGCTGCTTTCAGTGCTGCATGTGACTGTAGCTCCTCTTCCTACAAGCAGACCCTGGAGAGGTTGGATTGGGAAGGCATGACCCAGGGCATTCCTGCACTTCCATAATTCCAGGCTGGATATGGTGGGCAGCACCTGAGAGGAGGCCTTCCCCAGCCTGCTCTGCCTGACACCTGCACCAGCCACAGCTTCGAGTAATCCTTCATCCCACCCCATGTCACTGAGCACGTCCCAGCCAGGCTCCTGACGTTCCCTTAATGCACATGGGGTACCACACCCTCCCTTATTTGTGCAATAACCTGATCACACTTGGCTCTCGTGGGCTCATCACACCTATTTATACACAGGGTTAAAGACCACGGGCTCAGTGGGCTGTGGAAACCACGTTATTAATTGCACAGTGTGGGAGAGGTTTCCCAGAGTGAGCGAAAGCAGAACAAGGGCGTCTGCCCTGAAGTTTTGCAATACAGAGGTGAAACCCTGGACAGGAATGTTACTTAGATGAAAACAAACCTTTAGGAAACTTATACCTCAGCTCAGCTGCAACCCCATTCTGTACAGGGTGCTTAATTAAACTCAAGCTAGGTCAGGGTAAAGCACTACCAATGTCAGATGGCTCCTGCTACTCCTACATCAGATTCCGGAGGGGATTTCAGCACTGCCTTCAGCCCACATTAGGAGACACACGCCCCATAGTTTTCTGAAACCTCAGGCTAAAAAATCCTGTTCTTCCATTCTCTCCCCTTTCTCTGTAGGAAAATGTCTTGTTTGTGCTTGCTTTGTGGACAGACCTGCAAAATAGTTCTTTTGTTGGCTTTAAAAGCCACTCTCCAGATAATTTTCAGGATATTTTCATTCTTAGCCATCACTTGGATTGTGGCCAGTAAGAAACATTCACCTCTTAAACTTTACAGCCTGGTACCATCCTCACCTTCTCCTGCTCGCCCCAGCTCTGCTTATCTTGGTGTCACTAAGGAATGCAGGGCTCAGCCCGAGCATTCCTGCGGGCAGAGGGGCTTTGTGCAGCCCTGAATCACCCCCGGGGAGGGGGCGTCTGGTTCAGCTCTTTGCATCGCCCGTGTGAAAAGGCTGACAGAAACGCCTGCCTTTGCTAACTTCTCCCTCAGGTTGTCACTGAAACTCTCAGAAAAGCGGAAAAAAGAATAAAAGGCGACATGAGAACAAGCCAAAGTGACTCACAAAGGGGAAATCTCTGCCTGCTGTTAGCAGATATTTCAAAGAAACTTGTGAACAAAGGCTGCTGCCTGCCCGGGGAAACCTTCACGAGTACCTGGGCAGCTGCCTGAAATGTAGCACCATAGTAGAAATATTTTAGATGATGAGAGTTTGCAGCTAAGCAAAGAGCTGGGAAGATATAATACCTGCCACAAAAAGTCCAAAAATCAGAAACAAAGATGGAAAATAAAAATAGCAAAAGCTCATTTTCCAAGGGTGCTCTGCCTCTTGCAACAGGTTCTCTGTATCACTCAGAAATCAAGTGCCTCTAGGCAAACAAAACCTCCATCTCCCTTCCACCTTCACCAAAACGAGCAGCCCCTTTCCCGGTCTGAGAGTCTGCTTGCCTCAGTCTCCAAAACGAAGTCAGTAAGGTTGAACTCATTAAAATTGAGGCAGCTTTTGGCTCACCGGTTTTTCTGGAGTATTTTTGTAAGATATTAAAATCAGTAAGATACCAATAAACCTAAACTAAGCAATAAAAATTCCCTGTCTGTAAATACTGAGCTAAGGGCAGCAAACACAACACAAATAATTCATAGCCCAGGGCAAAGCCAGGCCACCTTCCAGCTCCTCGGCTTCCCAAAGAGGAGCTCTGCAGCCAGCAGCTCTGCGAAGCCAGAGGGAAGGCAGGGTTTCCACCGGCCTGTCTGGAGCTGGGCTTTCCACCTCTTATACCAAATTCCTCAGATTTTTGTAACCTGCTGCACTTTGCCCTTTGAACCGCAGCGAGTGCAGAGCTCTGAAGGCACCTGCGGGTGCGCACGTGCCGGGCCCGGCTGCCCCGCTCCTCCTCCCCCTCCCCCCCCAGGGTTAATGGTGGGATTAGCCCCTCATTTAGGAAACCATTTGTCTTGCCCTAGAGCCATTCCACAGGGAACAACATGTACACCTCGCCCACCCTCCAAGGGAACCGCGATGGCTCCAGCGAGTCCTACTGGAAGCCCCTATCTCTGTTGTGGATGTTCTGGCGTTTTTCAAGGCTCTCTCCCCACGCACACAATGACCCACTCGGTCAATAGATAACGTCTGCGTAACGTGTACTTGCAGACTCAAGGTTTTTGGGCAAGCAAGACCTTTATATGCACTTTAGCACCGAGGTTTACAGGTCGGTGCCGCCTTCACGTCAGGGATCTGTTTTGTCCCGATAAAGGAAAAGCACTGACTACTGTTCTCCTTGGAAATTTTAATAATTAGTTGCCTTGCAGTAGCAACAGAACAACCACCCTTTTGCTTTTACTTTGGAACAATCTCCATCAACTCACCCCTTTTTGGGATCGTTTCCCTGACTTTATTCTCTTCTCTCGACCTACTTACTATGTGAATTGTGGGAATGCTGAAAAAACAGCTCAGGGCAGGTCCCTCAGTAGGAGATGGTTTATGTCGTCAGTTTTATTTATCCAGCAAAGGATGAGAGAAGTAGCAGGAAGGGAATTCTCCTAAGCCATGCGGTACACAGATGCTCAACAGAACACAACCCACGCGCAGCGGGACCGGGAGAGGCCTCCAAAGGCTGTCACACAGGGAGTGAGATGCCCCACGCCCTCTCCATCGGCAGAGAGAATTCCTCTCTGCAGGAAGAGCAGATGAGGGTTTCACTTTTGACATATCCTAAGGGCCTCCTTAGAAAAGTAATTTGTCCTGCGTGAACTTCTCCAGGATTTACTCCCAAGAGCAGGACTCTTAGAGAGAAATTTAAACACTTGAAGCCCTTCACTGGCGCCTAAAGAGAGGCCAAAGCTCATGTCAGCAGGCAGAGCCTCAGCTTTACATCATCCTGACCTGCCAACAAAGGAACACAACAATTCCTCTCCCTCCCCCCGTCAGTGGGAGACGTGAGAGTTGGGACTATTGACACTGATCTTTTCCCTTTACCCCCCTCTGCTTAGACAAAGACAGACAGGAGCAGCCCTGCTTGAGTGTTGGGAAATAAGAGCCCTCCCACCCATCTCCTGCTAGAGCCAAGGGAGCAGGGAAAGCTGCCTGGAACCGCCCCCTCAAAGCTGGATGCGGGGGAGCGAGCCTGGAAGAAACCTCGCCTGAGCTTGTGGGCAGAGCCGGGAGCAGGGAAAGCTGGGAAGAGTAAAGAGGCATTTCACGCCGTCGGCTGAGTCACCCCAAGTGTATAAAACCAAGGCCAGGCAGTCGGAGCCTCTCCGAGAGGAGGCACGAGGCATCGGGACTTTTGGACAGGTACGTGCAAGCGGATGCGGTTTAGAGGCAAGGATTAAGATTAAATCTAAGATTGGAATACAGCAGTCCAGTTCCTCCCATCCTCTCCCTGCCAATGTGCAGCGGAGCTGAGGATCCAGCGGCTCCGGTGACCGGGAACCCCTGAGACTGCTTGGCTCTTGCACGGTTCCATCTGACAAAAAGGACACAGGCAACTAAAATACATTATTTTGGTGGTCCGGTATATACTGTTTTCCTGGTCCCTACTTCAAACCTGGGATGGCAGCAAAGGATAACAGTCTGGGCAAGACTTGGCATCATTCAGGGAACAGCAAGTAGAAATTAAACTTTGGAATAAGTCTGAGGTATTTCATAATACGTGGGGCTTCGGTCACCACCCTACACTGTAACATATTTTTGGACGAGGAATGATCATTTTGATGCTGAGAAGCACAAAAGACAGCTCGATAAGAAAAGCACTAGTTTGAGGCTGGGGTTAATTCCTTCCTCTAACACAGGTTACCTGTGGGGACCTCGTACAAGTCCTTTAGGAATTTTTTTTTTTGCCAAAGACCAGAGCAGACGTGGGAGGAGGAGGGAGGACAAGATGGAGCTGTAACACTAAATAACATGTTTCTTGGCGCTCAGGCCTTCGGGGCCCCGATCCAGGAGCATACTCAGTTTCTGACCACTTCCACTGAAATGCGGTTCAGGAGCTGCATTTTCAGTGCATCCTTTCCCAGCAGCTGGGCCGTGCAGCTGGTCTGTGGCTCTCATCTACAGCAGGGCCCAGCCCTGCCACTACCTGGCAGACAGCTCTGGGGCACTGCCAGCTGCTCGGGAGCCCCAAAGTGCCTGTAGGGTCCCCACTGGGACTGTCCTGAGAATGGGGCAGAACTGCCCTGGCAGAGCCCACACAAGTCCCGGAGCTTTGCTGTTCCAACTTCTGCTAAGGGAAGGAAAGTCCTCCTAACACAGGAAAGGCACTTTTACCTGCCCACTCCATCACAACTCAGCCCAGTTTGGGCTCCTGTGCTTTAAAGTTTGGCAACTGTCTGTCCTTTGATCCCTTCATTTGCTTTGCACACACAGCCTAACAGAAAACAATCCCTTGCCACAGGCACACTTGACCCTGTTGTTTGGGCATCACCCCACTGGAAAACTCTTCCCACTGGGCTGGCCAAACTAGACACTCTGCAGCAGAACAACCTGCTGGCACTGAGGGTCCTGGTGTGGGATACAATTTGGTTCATGCTTCCTGCATGAAAAACTTAAAGGACACTTCGACTAAGACTGCATGATACTTCTGTCCCCAAGGATTCATGTTTACTTAGGCTTAATTACAGAAGAGCTATTAATTATCACTTATCACTCTCTGGATATAATAGGAAAGGGCTTATAAAGTGTTTTACTTTTAAATAGTTTGTAGATACCTGGAGGGATTTTAATTTAGCTGTAAATGTTGATGTTTTGTTTTCCTCTCCCTGAAACAAAAATTGAAACAGGTATTGCAAACTGCAAGCACCTCGGAGAAGGATGTTGACACCCTTGCTCATCCTCCCTCTGCTGGTGGGGACCACAGCATACGGCCCGGTGAGCAGAGCAGCATCCAGGGATGTCGCCACCTTTTTCCAGCTGGCTCAGGAAGACCCTTGGGAGAATGTTAATATCACCAGCATGTCCTGTGAGGATTGGAAGAACAGGACCTGGATCACCCTGCAGCTGACCAACAGCAGCCTGACAGCTTTCCCCATCTGCCTTCCAGAGACCCTGGAGACGTTGGATCTCAGCAACAACCTCTTGGAAGAGGTGAACAGCACAGAGATAGCACACCTCCCACAGCTGCGTGTCCTCTCGCTGAGGCACAACCACCTCTGGTCACTGAGGTGGGGATCTGAAGTCCTCAGCAGTCTCCTCAAGCTGGACTTGAGCTTTAATAAGATGTCATCTGTGCCATCCTGCCACAGCTCTGCCCTGCCTAACCTGAGGTGGTTGTCCTTGGCTGGAAATCCACTGATTGAAATCCAGCCACTGGCTTTTTCCTGCTACCCTCAGCTGCAGGTCTTGAACTTGTCTGCAACGCTGCTCGGGCGGGATGACAGCAGAGGAATTAGGGAGTCTGCTTTTGCCATCAGCACAGATTCCAACGAGGCCATGAACAGGCCTGGAAACTCCATCAATGTGCTTGATCTGAGCAGGACCTTTCTTGAGAAAAGTAAGTTTCTGGGTTTCCCATTGTAAACACGGGGCTTGGTCAAGTCAGGGGAGCAGAAGCCTTGCTGGGATGATGGCTCCCATCCTGGCTGAGCCTGGAGTGCAGGGGGAACACCCCACACGGAAAGCTGCAAACAGCTGGTCCAAGCGTGCAAGGCACTCTCATGCAAACCAGCCTCCCAAAGGAAGGGCAGAGACCAAACACCATGAGACAGGACAATTTGTCCAGTGTAGTCACCCACCTCAATCTTAATCCCACTGTCTGCTACTGACAGTCATCCCCCTGTCAGCCCTATGATTACTTTTGGGACATACAGGAGGAAATTAGTTTCTCTTTCCAGACAGGCTGTTGAAACCTCTCTTTGTCCCCACAGCTACACTCAGCTTTTAGCACGGCATTGAAGTAGCACAGAGAGAGGCTTTTTGTGCCATCCACAGCCAGCCAAATACTTCTTCCGCAGAGGGGGGAGACAATCCCTGCCCTGAGCAATCCACAGGATGTTTTTTTCCTTTTGCCTGCCTCCCCTGCCAGCCCCAGTTTATAGCTGAGGTGCTGAGGCACACAGATGTGAGAAGCCTTGCCCAGCTGCTCTCAGCCTGGGGCAGAGCCAGGGCCTTAGGGGCTCCTCAAGCTAGAGGCTTCACTTCAATTCACATTTAACAGATGCACCACCAAATTTCCTGCATGAATTTGCCTAATCCTCTTGTGGCAGTGAGTTAGCCTATTGAGTCACGGGATGGAAAGGCTCTTTTGTACAAGACCTATTCTTCCAGTTTCATGCCTCTTGGCTGTATTTCCTGTGATAGGAGAAATAAGTGATTTGCCTTTCTTGCAACAGTCAGGACCTTGTAGACCACTTTTCTGAGCAGAGAAATCCTTGTTCATTTAATTTCACCCAACAAGAAAGCTATTCCGTATCTCTTATCAGCTTTATTGTCCTTTTTCACCTCCACTTTTCCTCTGCCCTATGACAGCCTGATCTGCAGGGAATATTACAAAACTTCAGCTGCATGAGTGTTTATACACTAGTGTATTGATTTTTGTTCTACTCCTTTCCCAAAGAGAACAGCTGCAGAAGGTGACAGATACTTTATATCCATGAAGTCAAACCCTTTTCCACAGGAATGCTCTGTTTAGGCAATAGGTGTAAATATTTCTCTGTTTCAGTTCAACCAGAGTGGGCCAGAGACTTGCCCAACCTCAGATCACTTCACCTGACAAAGATGCCACGGTTAAGAAGCCTCGATAGTGACTTCTTCAGGTCTCTGCCTGGTCTCCGAGAGCTGCACTGTCAGGACTCCCATTCCCTGCGCTTCGTACAAACAGAGGTGTTTGACAGCGCTCCTCATCTGAGCCATCTCTCATTTGAGAAGTGAGTTGTTTTCTTTTTTGTCCTTCCTCACATAATGCTGCCTTTGCCTCACAGTGCTGTGGTGCCTGGGAGCTGACTTGAACAGTTTGTTATCAGATTTAGGAAGGGGGTGTGGGCTTGCTGTCTCTGCCATGTAAAACCTGTGATCTGGCCTGATAGAGCTGATACAGCCCAAAGAGGCAGCATGGGACTCATAGCACAATTAATTGTTTGCTTGAGGTTGTATCCATTGTGCTCCCACTCCTCTGCCTTATCTCCCTGTCCAATGGATGAATTCAGCCTGCACTGTTTAAATCAGCACAGATCCACTGCATCCCATTTGTGATACAGACCAGGCTTCCAACACCTACAATGGCAATATCCCATCAGAGGAGAAGCAGGTCACTGAGGATTCCCTGCTCTGAAAAGGTTGAATTTTCCTAAAATCTCTATCTTGGAAGAAGACAAAAATCCTGTCCCTCCCACTTTTAATGTGAGAGTTTAATATAGTTCCTTGCTCAGCATTAGTAAAAGCAATGATTTACTCCTCCTTCTAGGGATAGCACCTCTTGGTATGTCACATACCTGAAATACTGAGAGGGGAAAAAGTCTGAAAGTGATTTATCAACATAAGAGCAGGTGAAGTGCACACAGAGCAGTCAGCGTAAAAGCAAAGGTCTGGACAGCACTTTAAAACATTTTTATAATACCAACCCAGATTATAAGCATATCAGAAAACAAACACTAGAGCACTGGCTGTGCCTACAAACCAGTTTCAGGAAAATAAACCCATTTAAAGCAAAAACCCTATGGATTCCATCCCCACTTCCATTGCCCTACTGAATTTACACAGCACTTTCCAAAACGTGCAGGAATACCAGTTCAAAGTGCTAAAAATCATGCCCAGCTTAAAGGAGTAGCAGTAAAGGTCCTAGACAAAAGAGAGTATCTTCTGAGCAAACAGAGTGCAGGATGGTGGGTTTAATCACTGGCTACTGCCAAGGGAACTGGGAATATTACTTTGTGCCTTTACACACACTAAGTATAAGGGATACTAAGAACACTCCAGCCCTTGGTAGCTCAGCGTTTTCTAATTACTGCATTTGTCATCCTGTAGCTGTAACCTGAGTTCCTTTAATCCTTGGAACACCAGTTCATCAGATGGCATCACCATCAGCTTGTATGGGAATCCTCTGCTGTGCAACTGCCAGCTCTCCTGGCTGCTGTCCAAGCCCAAGAAAGTTGTTCTGCAAAAGTAAGTGAGCTCAAGGAGATAAAGTAATGCTCTTCAGACACAACTTCAATGTGTAAGTTGTTTAGGGACCAGACATCCACCACCATCTAAGTTACTCAAATTTCTCGTGTGTTCTTCCCTTCCACAAGAGGTAGAAATGCAAAATAATGTCCCTTTCAGGAACAAAGCATAAAGTATTATTGGCTGCAGATTCTACTTTAAGGTGAGAATATTTTCATTCTGTTTTGGACCATATTTCACTATTAGCTGAAGATAGAAAATGAGCTGTCTCGATGTACCAGCACTGGGAGCAGAAACTGGAAAACTTTGGAAGATCTTTAACAAATCATTTCCTCCTAACCCTGCTATTCCCAAACCTTAGGTCACCACCGGCAGTCAACAAAACCCCTTGCAAACAGCACCATTTCTCACCTATTGTTTTCATGCTCACCTACAGTTTTACAGACTAATTACAATAAGATGTAGCTAAAAGAAATATTTGCATATAAATGGTCTCTCTTCCTTTTGAAAGGCTACCAAGAAGATTTGTTATCACATCTCTCAGAGAACGGGGAAGTAGATTGTTGAAATTAGATAGTTTGCCATCGGGATGGGTTTAGCAGTTGCATTCTTTACCAAAACTTCAGTGCCTGAGTAAATAAGGAATTCGATTTTAGTCATTTAAAAGTCCCACGTCAGCCCATCTCCAGCTGCCTAAGACAGCTGGATTAAGAATCCTGGGAATCCTGTTACATCTCTCTGCATGTGTTCCCCTGTTACTGTGGCAATAACGTCTGACTCTTTAAAACACGTTGCCTTGAATCCCGATGCCCTTTGCTAAGTTCCACTTATGTTCACTTTGGTACAATGGTACAGCCATTGTACCAAAGGGTGCTTCCCCTCGGGCAAAAGATATCCCTGCACCTTACAAAACCAAAAAGCCAGTTCCAGCTAAATTCCACAGTCAATGCTGTGGAAAGCTACCTGGACTATTGCTAAAACAACCTAGCTTTGGATTAGGTTTCACATCTTCACTAATATAAAGACTGTTTTTTGACAGCAGGTTGCCAGTTCTAATCCAAGCAGCCTACAGAAACCTGTAACGTTCTTGTGGGTCTTGACTATCCTGGTTTCCCTCTGCAGGGCTCGGGAGACTTTTTGCACATCCCAGGAAGATTCGGGCAGACCTTCGGCATCTTTTTCACTGCTGGAGCTCTACGATAAATGCCAGTCTGAGAGCAATGTTTTACTGCCCAATTCCAACACAGCCTCTCCTGACCACGATGCTTTCAGCTTCACCAGGGATGATGCCACTGCTGTAGTAACAACAGACTCAGCTCTGCTGAGCAAAGATTTGACTCACACCAGCTCCCCAGTCCAGGGGGATGTATTGAGCAGGGCAGCATCCAACCCAACACTAACCAAAGACAGCTACACCAGCTCTCTAATTGAGAGGGATGTAAGGAGCACGGCAGCATCCAACCCAACGCTAACCAAAGACAGCTACACCAGCTCCTTAATCCAGAGGGATGTAATGAGCAGTGCAGCATCCAACCCAATGCTAACCAAAGACACTTACACCAGCTCCCTAATCCACAGAAATGTAATGAGCACAGCAGCATCCAACCCAACGGAGCCAATGCTAACAAAGGCCAACAGTTCCTCCCACAAGGAAGAGGCAGTTTCTGAATCCACAAGCAATCCCCCCTCCTTGGCATCCATGACCTCCTTCCCGCTTTTTCTCAAAGAGCTCTTTGCTCAGTCCTCAGATCACAGCTCCACAAGTCAAACTGGAACAGAACAGTCACAGAGAGGGCTCAGAACAACCGATGCGACATTTTCCCAGGAAGGGCCATTCAACCGGACCGCCAGTGATTATTCCACTGGAGCAACAGGAGTCCCCCATGCCACCAACCATCACATTCACTCCTTTGCCACCCATGCCAGGGAAGGTGCCCCCCGAACGAGTCCCCCACAGCTGAACTCCATCAGGAGCAGAGCCTGGTCAGAGCCTGCACCCACCACACCATCGCCACATTACGTCGATGACTACGATTACGAAGAACAGCCAAAGGAAACCCCAGTGCAGCTGGCACACATTGCCTGTGACTACAATCCCTGCAGGCACCTGCAGAAGCCGTGCAGTGAACTCCAGAGCATATCCCAATGTTCATGTCCTGGCACATCGAGCGAAGATGAGGTCCCAGACCCACCCAGGCTTAGAGAGGTGATGGAAATCACAGACAGCTCTGCACAGATACGCTGGTGTGCCCCATATTCAGTTGTTCACACCTATGAGCTCACAGTTCATGCCCAAGACAACGAGGACAGGCAGTTTGTCATGGACAACATTTATCCCACGGCCAGGCAGTACACGCTGTATAACCTGCTGCCATTCACCACTTACCACATCTGCGTGACTGCTTCCAACAAAGCAGGGTCAAGCCAGACAACGGGCCAGGAAATTCCAGGTAATTCGTGCACCAAATTTAAAACAAAACCCAACTACAAGTATGTTTTTGCTGCTCTGTCTGCAGCAAGTGGACTCTTTCTCATTACCACGATTATTTTGTCTGTATGTCTGTGTAAGGCATGTAAAAAGCCTCAGAGTGAGCAGTATGGCACACACTTAGTCTCCTACAAGAACCCAGCATTTGATTATCCCTTAAAACTACAAGCCACTAATTAGCTCGGGATTATTGTTCTACACATTCAAAGCTCACTGTCTCCATCACCTTGGTGTGTTTTTGTGAGACTCTGAAAACATCCTTCAGCAAAACTATGAACCATCAGATTTCATAACCCTGATGTTTCTAAGGGAGAGAAAACAACAACAACAAAAAAGAAAAACTAATAATGAAGGCAGTCAACCAGACAAAAGTCTTTGGACTCCTGTTCCTGTGCTAAGCAGCAGCAAACCTGGACACTAACCTTGACATTTGTTTTTATAATCACCTACAAATAGAGTAGCATAAATTTCACGCAGTGAGAGGCTGCCTGGCCAGCTGTCTACCTCCATTATCTCTCATGACCACAGACAGATGAGAGCTGTAATCCAAGGTGCATTAAGGTGAGCAAGACACACTCTGCTTTTATTCACAGAGCAAAGTTGGGGGTTCAGTTTTTTTAAAGGTATTATCCATAAAGAGAGTATAGCTGAAAGGAGTGAGTGGCCTCAGTGCACAAGGTGCTGTGCAGATCTAACTCCTTTAAGTAACTGCAGTGGATGCAGATGATCAACCTAACTTCAGGAAAAAGAAACATGAAATTTAATTGTAGTCACAGATCATGCAGGATCTGTAGGGTAATTGTTTTGTTCTGAGTTTTTATGATGTTGTTCACAACTGAGCCTCCCAAGTGCTTCCCCAATACCAGCTCACAGGCAGTGGGGGGGGTTTGCAGGACAGCACCAACCCACAGAAGTGGGGAGGGGAGCACGATAACATTTGTTTCCCAATGGATTTAAAATAGAGAGGATGTTCCGTCCCAATCATCCGTCCCATCTACAGATTTAGCAGCTGATGATTTACCTCATACAGAGGCAAAAAGCCAAGTAATGAAACAGTTTAATGCGTGTGCTGCTGAGACTTGAAAATCCCAAATCCCCTGCACTAGCAGCAGACAGTTCTGCAGACATCTTTCAAATGAACTCTTGGGTGCCAATTTCTGCACAATAATAGCAAGAGACGCTGACAATCCCAGATTTGAGCTTGCCATTAGAATTTGAAGAGATGTTTGTGTAAGGGCAGGCGGTTGTCCCAGTGTGATGTTTCCCCATAGGTTTCAGTTCCAGGAGCTGCCCGTTCCTGCTGCTGTACACTGCTGTACTGGCACAGTGCATAAAGCCCCTGAACGCTGAGGGGAAGGTGTTGTACTGTGTAAAAGAGTCTCTGTTCTATTCTTTTGGGGTTTTTAATGCTTTCAATATTAACAGGCATAAAAGCTACAGAGCTATGTTCTGTTTTTTTTGTTAAAGACATGAATCTTGGTGTTGTCTTTTACCATCTACAATGTTAAACCTGAGAAATTAACTCCTTTTGTTGTTTTGGAATGAACTTTCAACATGTAGTAAAGAAATGTTTTTATCATGGTAAACCTGTGTTCTCTGATGTCCCAAGAGCTTTCATTTTGTACGTGGCAGAAGGAGGCTCGTGCCTCCTCACCACTATGGGCTTGCATTCCTTTGCTGGGAGTTTGTCCTCTCCCCACACTGCACTGGGAATGACACTATCACCAGGCAGATACAGATTCCTGCCATGTCTGTCCTGAGCCCCATGACTCAAATCACAATAGAAGTGAAATGCAAATGGAGAAGACAGGATGGTGTCACCTTTCACTTTGAAAATCTCTTATTTTCACATTCAGGTAGTTCAGACTTTTCTCTGTTAGGTCCTAGGTTTTTATACTTATTTCTGGCCTGGTTTTTCCTGCATTTTCTGGAGGGTTTAGTGAACAGGTACAGATGATTGTCATTTGAAGCTAGCAAATGAGCCAAAGACTCATCCCAAATTGGGGCAGAGATCATATATTTCTTTGTGTTTGTACAACACAGCTCTAAGACACCTTGAGTGAAATGCTTGGTTTTAACAGAAACAAAGCAAAATAAGAGATTTGTGAATAGCAATTTGTATTGTCTTATATATTATATCGAAGATTAGCTCTAGAGGAGGACAAAAAAAAAGATATTGCAGCTGAAAATAAAAATTGTTCCAACTTAACTATTAGTCCAAAGCAAGAGGACGTCATTTAAAATAAGATATTGAGAAGACACATCTCACTACCCTTTACCACACTGCAGCTCAATCGCTGAACTAGAAGGTTCATCACAATTGATTTCTTCAACCAGTTCTCACTTCAGCCTCTCCTGAATTTCACAGCCAAGGGAACACATTAGAGCCTCCAGTTCTTTAAAAGTGCCCTTTCTGGGAGCCACACAAATATACAAGTCCTGGTCCCACAACCCCCACTTGTTCCAACTTAATGTAACCCTCAACAGCCCAATTTCATCTGAAGCACAGATGCCCCAGCCAGGGGCAGTGCCTCTCTCTTGCCTGGTAACACACTCAACCCTTCCACAAGTGGAATGTAAGAGATTTAGCAGCAGGATTAAAAACATGGGATTTGTATTTATCAACACCTATGAGAAGTATCAGTGCTTCAAATGCAGACTTTTTTTTTTCCTCCTACCACTTTTTTCATTTTAGTAATGACCAACTCAACTCTTTGCAGTGGCGGGAGCTCTCACAGCACTGCTCAGGACTGGGGCAGTGAGGGGACCAAAGCAGCCCAGGGGCTGCACGGAAACTTTCCCAATAAAGCCGTATTAGGAAGCTGACCAGCTTTGCTCTGCCTACTTGTTCCTACCCCTTTTCCTGCTTGCACCCAACAGCAAATCCAGCAAAAAACCAATTTTTAAGAGCTATCAAAAGCCAACATATAAAAAACATATAACTAATACTCCACTTACTGTTTCACAGTTCCACTTGTCCTGTTTTCTCTGAGAGGAAGATCGCTTGGGGGAAGTGCAGAGAGCACTGAAATACAGTTTTTTAACAGCTTCTGTAGCTTTGTCTCTGGATTTTCTTTCTCCGAAGAAAGTCTTATCAAGATCCTTCTCCATTCACTTGTGGTTTTCGTCTTTCCAAAGAACCAAATCCAAGCAAAGAGAGTCCACAGTAGCCAATGGTGCCTGTGGATGCATCCCCTGGTTGTCAGGGCAGAAGTGCACAATGCTCCATCTCTAACAGCACTTGAAAATCAGTCACCGAGTCTCACAGAGTCTCCTGGCAAAAACACTCTGGGAAATGGAGCTGATCCCCTCCATACAGGGAAAAAAAAAAGGCTCTTTAAGGGTCAGAACTCTTGCTGGCTGTGAGGGAACAGAGAGACACTTTGCTTTTGGTGCAACAATTGCCATTTAGAGGAGCAGTCCCTGAGAGCCCTGTAAGCAGGTGGGTGGGAAAGCCCAGAGCAGCAGGACAAGGTACTTCAGCCTGATCCCTCTCAGTGCCAGAAGTGATGCCACTTTTCAGAGTTGTCCCAAGCCAGAGGAGTGTCAGGCATTAAATGAGCCAGCTGGGAGATGATGCAGCCCAAGACAGGGAGCTCATACCACATCCCAGGCTCCATCAGCCTCTTCATGGAAAGCAGCACAAGTTCAACCCCGAAGATCCTTCAGCAAGCCCTGCTGGGATGGAACAGCCATACTCATCCACAGGGATCTCTGGAACAACATGTTTGTGTGGAGTTAGAAACGAGGGTGCCTCTGAGGGCTCAGGATGTTGCTTGCCAAGAAGCCTCTCATTTGCTCTTCACCTGTGAAACACAGAGAGATAGATGACAGGTGAGAACGTGTTTCATGTTTGCGGAAACAGATATTCATAAAAAGAACATGTTTAAACTCCGGGTGCTTTTTCTTTTTATCAGCTCTCCAAAGGATGCAGAGTTTGTCCTGTCCCTTAATCCCAACCTCTCTAAAAAGTAATCAAGCAGCAGTACAAATTAACAATCTTTGAGAATACAGTCAGGAAGCAAGGTTCGTGCTCTGCTGGCATCTAGAGGGAGAGGGGGGAATCATCTCCCCAGGTATTCCCACAGGGAATACTCATTCTTTCACCAAAGAGCTTCAGCATGCACCCTGCAGACCAAGGGTCACTGACTTACGCTACCCATGTGCTCCTGTGTTTCCTCACCTACTCCTGTGTGAAGGGAAAGAAGGCAGAAGTGCTGAAAATCAACAGCAGCAACAGCCCCAGCCCCACAAACTGTTATTCAGCAGCTTGTCTGTCCCTGCCTCTAATTCCTTTTGTAGCCTTCTGACCAGGAATTTCTCTGCCAACTTGCCACTGATAAGGAAAAATGTAAGGTTTGTTTTAAAGAGCAAGGAGGGAATTACTGCCTGGAAAAACTGGAAAATTAGTCTCCAAGAGCAGTAAGATTTTTTTTTAAATTTTTTAAATTATTGTAGATTTTAGAAGAACAGATCAGATTGCATTCATTGCACTTGGAGAAATATAAATAGTGATGTTTACACTGGTGTCTTAGCAGAACAAAATCACTATCAATGGAGTGTTTTTCTTCCCTCCCAAACCACAGGGCAGCCCTGTATTTTGCGCTGCTACAGAACCCTCGCCCTTCAGTGCTGAGTGGCATTACCTACATGTACACACAATAAGGTAATACTTGTATGGCACTGCAGGTATTCCCTGACACAGTCCCACAGTGTGTGTCCTCATTTTTCCTAGAGCCTTTGCTGAAAAGACTGTGTGAGCAGCCTTTTCACCTATGAATGCCAAATTAGATTTTTAGAAGGAACATGAGTGAGAAATAACCCTCAGTAAATATTAACAAGAAATGGAGGGAGTAGGATGAAAGGGATGAAAACTCTTCACTGTACATAGTCCAGAGCAGGAGAGAAACAAAGCAACTCAGAAATCGAGTAAAAGAATCTCAAGAAAATCTATAAAAACCTAAATCCCTCATTAATCGTCTTATCCAGGAGGTGGAAGCAGCAATGCATCCATTCCAGCCAGGCAGGGCTGGCACCTCCTGCGGGGCTCAGCCTCAGGCAACACGAGCCAAAACTTCTGGCATGAAACTCCAGACGGAAGAGGGAGAAAAAAAAGCACATACTCAGCACTAAGTAGAAACTTTCTTCTTTGAAAAACTAAAATCTATATGTTGTGCAAAAAACTTTGTGCTGGAAAGACTCGAGTATTGTGTTTTTAAATGTTCAGAAGCTACTCACTCTTATCAGAATATGATCAAGGAATGGCACTTATCTAAGGCCATGGGTGAAATGATGTCACCCGCTTTGTGGCAATCACTCCTTCTGCTGTCATCACTGCTGCCTTGAGTTTTCCCAGTGAGTTATCTCCAAGGAAAAGCAAAAATATCTGCCCCAAGACTAAGCTCCACCTCAGGAACATTGTGCCAGCAACAAACATCCCCAGAGGACTGAGCTCTATCCTCAGCGCACCTCTAACTAGAAATCTCTCTTCTTTGTGCCGCTGCCTATTCACTCAAAGCCAGAAAACACAGAGTTTCTACCACATTTAGTCAAAATTAGGTCCAAGTTCTATATGAAGGACAGAGTACTAAGCATACAAACCTCATTTTTTTCAAGAAACCAAGCTAAAAACCCCCATTACAACCCCATGATCTTCCGTGGGGGTGTTTATTGTGGGATTTGTTATTGTCTCCCTGCTTCTTGTAAATGCTGGAAAAGGTCAGAACAGCCAGAAATTAAGATAAGAGGGTAAGGAAAACAATATAAAGCACAGGCAGCTCTGAGTCTAAACTCAGCTCTTAAGGCAAATCCAAAAGGCTTTAGGGTGTGCTGGCTTTAAAGGTGACCTAATGACATATTTGGTCCTGAAAGCTCAGCCTTCATCCTGACAAGTCCTAAACCACAGTGCCTGCTCTGGCTCAGTCCCCATCCAACACCACCTTCACACCTGCAAGGACCTCAGACGAAATCAAACCATGGGCAGGGAGTTTATACTGGACACAGAATGGGGCAGATGAGGGTGACAGGGGATAACAACCCCTTAAATTAGCCAGATAACTCATCTTAAATCCAGTGCATGCCTGCGGGCTGATGAAACCCTTCCTCTGCCCTGAAGCCCAGCCCCAGGGAAGGAACCCTGCCAGACCAAAATTGTTAGTAAGGAACCCACTGGCCACGGCAGCTCTAAACTGAGCTCAGCAGCTTGCTACACGCCAACTCAAAATGCAGGCTCCACCCAGCAAGGGAACAAACTCTGACCCCAAATGGTTCTTAGCACTGGAGGAGCTGCTTTTGCCAAGCACAGAGCCATCTGTAACAAGGTGTCTGGGACAGCAGCAGCTCCAGCCTTTATTTCCTTCAAAATCCTGGAAAATCCTGGCTCCAAACCGTAGGGCAACACTGAGCAGCACGTGGTAACTGCTGCTAACAACACACATTCTGTGTTTTCCTGTCAGGTCTTTTGTGGCATCCTGTGGCAAACCCAAACCCAGCACAGCACCAGAGAAACGCCACCACCCAAATTTACAGTATCCTTGGATGTAGCTATGCCACTGATTATACACACCCAGGAGAAACCAGGTATGTCTTGGGATACCACAACAAACGGAATGATCCCTAACCTGAGGTAACAAGGAGGTGACCAACCACAACATAAACATCCCTCAGCAGCTCCTTTAAAAGCTTGGCTCTCTATTGATTCCAGTTATTGCATTGCATTTGTGTTAAATATCCAGGATTTGGTAACACTGCCATCTTTTCTTGGTGTAACTTCAGAGCAGGGTCAGAGTTCACAGTGATTTTGGTCATTTAGGGTGTGGTTCTGATGTTTTTGGAGGTGATATAAATCCAGACATATCCAGACTATTACCAGGTAGACCTTTTCCCTGTGTATGATCTAGATGTGCATTTCTCTACCTTTATACAAAAACTGTTTTCCTCACTGCCTGCTAAAAATTGAGTATAAAAAGGCAAAGACTACCCACTTCCAAATCCTGTTCTCAGTTATGTTTCAAAGGTGCATAAATCCAAGAAGAAAAAAAAAAAGCAACTGCTAAAAATGATTGAAGATAGAATCATGTCCTCCCTATTTCTTTATTCCAACAACTGTCCAAATGCTGTATTTTGATGCCTCACCATACAAAGCTGTTGTAGCACTAGAAAATTGTTCACCATGAGGGTGTGTTTCACTTGCAACAAGCTTCTGATATAGGGGCAGGTGCTTGAAAATGGAAAACGACCTCAAGAGCTCCCACCTGCTTCTTACATCTGACATCAGCAGCACCTTGCTGGTGCAGGGACACATTTCTTGGATAATTTCCTCTACCAAGGAGCACTTTAAACCCTGACTTTTTGCACCCAGCCAAAGATACGCCATAAAAATTACAGGGTTTAGGTATTATGTGGGCATTTTCCTTTCAGTCAGAGCTCTTTTTTGAGCTGCTGTGTCTTACTGTGAACACAATACAAAATGAATTCACTTTGTGGATTTGAGTATGTGCTTTGCATCTAAACTACATTCAATTTGTATTCTGCTTAGGGTGAAGAAAATAATTTAAACGGCTATTCAGAAACAAATTTTAAAAAACCGAACAGGAGCTTCTAATAGCAACACAGCATTTGAGTTAAGATCATCCTAATAGATATAAGCTGTTTTTGAACTCTAACCTTATTTTTAGTGATGATAAAGCCGATCCCTCTAAAATGGTGACACAAGCTGAGTCTCTCAGATACATGGGACGTTCAGGCTGTTACAAAACATGTACCTCGTATCTCTTCTTTTCTTCTAACTCAATCTTGTCTAACATCACCTGTGACAAATCTGCTGCTTAAACCCCTTTTTGGCAACGGGTTCTGCAAAAAACAGCTGTTCAAAACCTACCCAGGACAGGTGGGATGGCACAACAGGTCCTGGACTTAGCAGGGAAAAGCTGCAGGATGCCACAGAGAGATTTATAAAAGGGAAAGGCTGGGGCTGCCTGGCGCTGGGTCAAACCATCCTTCCCTCAGTTCCCGGCTCCCTCAGGGCTGAGGGCGGGATCCCGCGGGCTGGGAGCCCCATCCCGCCCCCTCCCTCCCTCAGTTCCCGGCTCCCTCAGGGCTGAGGGCGGGATCCCGCGGGCTGGAGCCCCATCCCTCCCTCCCTCAGTTCCCGGCTCCCTCAGGGCTGAGGGCGGGATCCCGCGGGCTGGAGCCCCATCCCGCCCCATCCCTCCCTCCCTCAGTTCCCGGCTCCCTCAGGGCCGGATCCCTCGGCCGCGCCCTGGCGCCCCCCAGCGGCCACGAGCGCAGCGCGAGCCGAGCCCGACGCGGCCCCGCCCCGCCAGGCGGGAAAACCTTCCCGAGGCCCCCAAGCGAGCGCGCGGCTCCTTTATAGGCGTCCGCGCCGTTCGCCGGCAGGCGGGTGGTGGGGCTGTTTCGCTCGCCGGTTGAGCAGCGCGCAGGCGCGCGTTGGGCAGCCCCGCGTGACGCGCGGCCGGAAGGCCCCGTTCTGGAAGCATCCCGGGCCCGTCCCGCTCCGTTCCGCTCGGTCCGGCCATGCCCGAGAGCGCGCCCGGCAGAGCCCCCGGCGGGGCCGGCAGCAGGGCCAAGGGCGCCTACCAGGACCGCGACAAGCCCTCCCAGATCCGCTTCAGCAACATCGCCGCCGGCAAAGGTGCAGCGGCCGCCCCGGGGCCGGGGGGAGCCGGGCCGGGCCCCGCGTGGGCCGCAGTTGGGGCGGGGGGCGATGGATTCCCCGGTGCTGGGCAGCGCCGGGACTGTGTCCCAGAGATAGGAGCAGGAATTCCGTGGGTCCGATGGCTGGGAGTCCCCCGGGATGGGCCGGCGCGTGTAAGGGATGCGATATCGGGCAGTGACACGAGCCCCGGCAGCGCTGCGTGCTCTGTTCTGTTTCTTTGTGATTCCCCAGATTTAAAATGGCTGCAAGCAACTGATCAGAGACTAATTGCGTAAAAAAAGAACCGTGGAAATCAGTCCTGATGCTGCAGCGTTTTACATCATTCCACTCTTTGGGATCTCTTAGTCTATCTGCGAACTGCTTAAAATTAGGAGGAATTTTCTTTTTAGAAAACACGTTTAAATGATGGAGTATTTGTAGTTCTTTAGATCAGCTTGCAAACATTTTCTTCTCTTTCCAGCTGTTGCCGATGCAATTAGAACGAGCCTTGGACCAAAGGGAATGGATAAAATGGTAAGCTTTGTGTTTTAAGTTCTCAAAATATTAAGCTTATTGGAGATACTGTAAATTCAACATGTGTTATAGAGAATGCCACCTTTTGCCTTAATTCTTTTCCATGTTTCAGTTATTTAAGGGAAAGTGGGAACTAAATGGAGATCTTAGTTTGGGACATGATGTTAAAGAAAATACTTTGAGTCTGAAATGTAAGATTTGAAGCTGCTGATCAGAACTGTGTTCCTGCCCTTTCTTCCCAGATTCAGGATGCTAAGGGAGATGTGACAATAACTAATGATGGTGCCACTATCCTGAAACAAATGCAGGTTCTGCACCCTGCAGCCAAAATGGTGAGTGGTTTCTTTTCCATTTTGTGTGGATTTGAGGAGCATTGCCCAGGATAGTGACAGAGCAGGAAATTTTGTGCATTGTGCTCCAGGATCATTTATTTTGGTTGTGGCATGTGCTGAAGAGTTACAAACCCTTATTTGTTACCCAGTGTTCCTTGTGCACAGTCCCCTCTGGACATGTTTTAAGACATAAGGAAATGTAGCCCAAATCTTCATCCGTCATTTAAAAAGAAAAAGTCATGTCCCAAGCCATTAGAACAAGGCAGTGAAGGAAGGGAATGAGTGAAAGTATGGTCAGGTGGTCTGAGGATACAGTAGCTGGTCCTTTGAAATGTTCAATGTTCATGGACTTGGTTGTGGTTGGAGATGGAAATGAACTTCCTGTGACCCTCTCCCAGGGAAGGAAAAGGTAAACCTGTTAGGTAGGTGTGTTCAGTTTTAAATTTGGGAAAAAAAGCTTTGCTTCTGGAAGTGACTTACTGGACCATAGCTGTATTTGAGCCAAAGAGGTGTCTGGGTATGGGGAAGCAGCACTCTATATATTACAGATTTTTGTCTTTAATTTCTCCTTCAGTTGGTAGAGCTGTCAAAAGCACAAGATATTGAAGCTGGTGATGGCACAACCTCTGTTGTTGTCATTGCTGGAGCTCTTTTGGATGCCTGTTCCAGACTCCTTCAGAAAGGTAAATAGATTTTTTTAACATGCAGAGACTGTAGGTAGTGAAGTCTTGTTGCCCTCTTGCATGTGTGTGATGAAGGTTAAAGCAGCTATTATCAGTTGGAAGAATAAAGGGTGTATCCCACACTCCAGGGAAATTGAGGAGTTTCATACTCATACTTTCATATGAGTTTCATACATACTTTCCTACAGGACTGTAGGAAAACAGTCTGAAAATCTGAAATTAAATGAGTTTCAGCCTCCTCACAGGCATCAGCTGAACAGCAGCAGCTTTAAGAATGCCAAGAAAACTTGGAGAAAGTGTTTCTGGGATGTCAGGGATTGCAGGGAAATGTGCAGGACTTGTCTGTGTGGACAAATTACTTGGAATGTTACAACTTTTTCCTTCAGTTTTAATAGCAGAAAGTAATATGAGAGGTCATACACCCATGAAGAACATTCTGCTGAAATGCCTTCAATTTATTCTGACCTGAGTATCTGAAGTTTTAAAATGAAAAGAGATGGTGAAGAAAAAACAAAAAAAACATAGATTTGAAAGCATGACATGTCTAACAGGCATTTTTTTGTGCTCTGCACAGGAATTCACCCCACCATCATTTCGGAGTCATTCCAGAAGGCTCTGGATAAAGGTATCGAGGTGTTGACCAACATGGCCCAGCCCGTGGAGCTCAGTGACAGGGAGACCCTGCTGAACAGTGCAACAACTTCCCTCAACTCCAAGGTACAGCTGCACCTGGACTGGCAGCTCCAGCCCAGCCAGGCCTTTCAGCTTCTCAAGTCTAAGAAAGAGCAGTTCTATTTTCTGTACATCCCTGAGTGTGGGTTTCCCCCCTACATCGCTGCCGTGTCCTTGCCATGGAGCAGCCATTAAGAAAATGCCTTGTTAAAATATCTTTGCTTCAAAATTCTGATGTAAACACTGAAACACAATGGCAGTATTGTTCTAAAACTGCTACTTATCCGTGTGAAGTCTCTCACCGTGTTTTCTTTACTGTTGAATCCCTTAGGTTGTGTGTCAGTATTCTAGTTTACTTTCTCCGATGAGTGTGGATGCAGTGATGAAGGTGATTGACCCAACTACAGCCAACAGTGTGGACCTCAGAGATATTAAAATTGTGAAGAAGTTGGGGTAAGGAAACAATTTGTAATTAGACAGATTTTGTCTTTTTGAAATCAGTTTCCCAGAGCGCTCCAGTCACGGGTTGTGTTTGTTTCCAGGGGCACAATTGATGATTGTGAACTGGTTGAGGGACTCGTCCTGACTCAGAAGGTGGCAAATACCGGCGTAACCAGAGTGGAAAAAGCCAAAATTGGCCTCATCCAGTTCTGCTTGTCTGCTCCAAAGACAGATGTAAGTCAGACTGTGGCTAGAGTGACATCTTATGCTCTAGGACTTGCAACAGACAAATGTAGTAACAAATGTTTTTTTAAGATGCTGTGGTGTCATCTTTATGCCTGAGCTAGAGTGAAGGGCTGCTGGGTCCTAAAAAAAAATTACAGTTGGTATAAAGAATTTGTGTAAATGATGAGAAATACTGAACTGTCTCATAATATTTGACTGTTATGCTTATTTGTTTTTGAATTACAGCATCTTAAGTTGAAGAACATGGAACATTTTGACTCTTGCTTTTAAAGTCAGCTCACAATACTTGCTTTTCTCTTTTTTATTTTAAATAGATGGACAACCAGATCGTTGTTTCTGATTATGCTCAAATGGACAGAGTGCTGCGTGAGGAGAGGGCCTACATCCTGAACTTGGTGAAGCAGATCAAGAAGGCTGGGTGCAATGTGCTGCTCATTCAGAAGTCCATCCTGCGGTACGTTGATACCCAGGCACCGGCTCTCTGTGGCTGCTCAGGGGGACAGCTGGAATTGTTTGGAAAACTGAAGCCAAACACAGTCATATTTGGCAGAGTAACAGTGACTGTACCTTTAGAAAGCACCAGCCTTGTCTGTATTTTGAGTTTGATGACATCCTTACTTTGTACTCCAAAGAATTTGAGCCCTGGGAACTGACTCCTTCCCTCTCATTTTCAGGGATGCTCTCAGTGACCTTGCCCTCCATTTTCTGAACAAAGTTAAGATCATGGTGGTTAAAGACATTGAAAGAGAAGACATTGAGTTTATATGTAAGGTAAGGTGGGTTGTATAAATGAGCAGCAGTGTTTAAAATCCAGCCCAAAACTAACTGCCCAGCCAGGGTCAGTTTATTGTGACATTTTCACAAGTTTCATCTTTTGACTATAATGTGAGAATAGACATTTCCTTAAAAAACATTCCTGCTCTGCTGAGCAGTCACACTTGTATAGAAGGATTCAGGACAGATGTAAAAGCCACAGTCCCTTCTGCACTTTACTGTCATACGCAGAAGAACAACATGCAGTGTACTTGCTGACTCTGCAGTCAGCCTCTGGATTAATTTTTTTCCCATTATTTTTTCAGACAATTGGAACTAAGCCTGTGGCTCACATTGACCAGTTCACCCCTGACATGCTGGGCTCTGCTGAGCTGGCAGAGGAGGTCAACTTGAACGGTTCTGGGAAACTAATAAAGGTGAGTGAGAGACAAAATGTTAATACCCACTTAACATCTGCCAGTTACATTAATAACTTGTAGTTTTAATGTTTTTTACTATGGAATTTATTACATTTAAGTACCTGTTTCTAAGCTCTGAGTAGCCACTGACTTTGGCAGTGCAGCAGTTTTGCTTGGCCAGACATCAGTGCTGTTACAGAGTTTGAAAGTGCCAGTGGCAGTGGTTTTGTCCCAAACTTTATTTTTTTCCCAGTGTCACTATTTGCTTTTATGTTTTAGATTACAGGCTGCACAAACCCTGGGAAAACTGTGAGCATCGTGGTACGTGGATCCAACAAACTCGTCCTGGAGGAAGCCGAGCGCTCCATTCACGATGCCCTGTGTGTCATTAGGTGCTTAGTGAAGAAAAGGTAATGTCTCAGGTTAATTAATAACACACAAAGCCTGATTGTGTGTGCACCTCTGTGAAGTGAGGTTTGGTGCTCATTTCTGTGCTCTCAGGGCTTTGATTGCTGGTGGTGGAGCCCCGGAGATCGAGCTGGCGCTGCGGCTGAACGAGTACGCGCGGACGCTGAAGGGGATGGAGTCCTACTGCGTCCGTGCCTATGGGGATGCCCTCGAGGTCATTCCCTCCACCCTGGCTGAGAACGCGGGGCTCAATCCCATTTCCACGGTAACAGAGCTCAGAAACAGACATGCCCAAGGAGAGAAAACAGCTGGCATTAACGTTAGAAAGGTAATGAGGGGTTAGAATACCTGGGTATTACAGGGAAAATGCTTAACCTTAGGGCTGGACGAGTGAGAGGGCAAGTTGGTGTCTCACAGTGGTAGCCTCCCTAAAATTAGCAGAGGGAAATTACAGCTTGTTCTCTTAAGAGCTCACATTGAGCATTGGTATTAAACACCGTACCCACAGGACAAGAAACATCTCATGTCTCTACAACAGCATTTCAGCTACAACAATAGATCCATTTAGAATGATACAGCAGTATGATCTCCAGTGGAAGGTGTTCCTGAGTTGGGAGTAGCCACAGCTGTAGCCACAGCTCCTTCTCACTTGGCACTCTTGACCTTTCCTGTTGGCTCATTTTGACGGGATATGTCAAATGCCTGGGGGGAGAAGATGTGTGCTGTAATGCCCCTGTTGCAGATGAAAGCCCTGTGATAGTCTAGGAGTTAGTTGACTGTCCTCAGGATTTTGCTGAAAGGAAATGTGCTAAATGTGACTGTAGTCTGTCTTGCACAAAATGAAGGCTCCTTGTTCCCCTAGGGTGGCATTTCCAACATCCTGGAGGAGCTGGTCGTGCAGCCTCTGCTGGTGTCTTTGAGTGCACTGACCCTTGCAACAGAAACCGTGCGCAGCATTCTCAAGATTGATGATGTGGTGAGTGGTGCTGGCATCGTGGTTTGGGTTATTTTTCCTTCACAAGCACCAGGATATTGTCATTTATTTGCTGTGCTTGAAAATACAGTTACTGCGTATTCTGTTTGTGTGCTACTTAAGACCATTCAGCCTTTTCTTAACTGCAGCTAAAATTGAATTCACTATAAATACTGCACCATATAGCAAGGAATTAGAGTCACTAAAACCCCGTGAGCTTTAAACAAAGAAGGAATTGTGATGTATCCTGTGATTTCTTCTGCCTGACTCTGTGCCCTCCTTGCAGGTGAACACTCGAGGGTAAGATGAGCAGAGAGGTGGGGACCATGGCCTCGAGCTCCTGCCCTGTAGCTGGAATATGGATTCCTCACCAAAAGCGCCTATGTGAATTGTCTTAAACTCCACCAAGACTGATGTACTTTGATCAGGTTTAACTTAAAAAACAGTTGGTTTTCAAAAAGAAAATGCTGTGTTATCAATAAACACGCAGTAGTCTACCTGAGTCTTTGCTGTACAATTGTGTTAAAATTTGTTACGTTTTGTTACATTTGCTTTTCTGTCCTCCTCTTTATCTATGAAAAGGTTAAGGCAACTAATTAGCTCTTGTGATACATTCTAAAAACACCCTTGAAGTGCACTGTAGTAACACTTAGCTAGCTGGCTTAGAGCTGCTCCTCCCAAAACTTTCCCTAAGGCAGTGGTGTTACTGCCCTTAATGATGCGGGGCTAGAGAGGAGAATCAGGATCGTTGCAATGGGAGCACATCACATTCCTTGCTCTCCTGAGGTCTGCAGTGATTCCTGATGCCATCACATGATCCAGAGTCCTACGAAGAGTGCTCTTCACTGTTTCTTCCCCCTGCTCCCAGATTGATTGGTTTTCCCAAAGGTGGCCTAGAAGTAAAAGTACACTGTTCTATAATAATGCAAATTAGCTTTCCAACTTCTCATTCTTAGCCTGACATTTTGAATTAACCCTCTCATCTCCATTATTATATTGAAACAACCCGATTCCTCTTTATGTTTAAAGGAGAGTGTATCTTCCATTTCTTCTCACATTTCCATTCATGAGTGGTTGGAGCTGGAGCTTTTGAGTAAACTTTTCCACCATGGTGTCGACCTGCTGTTACTGAAATACTTTCCTGTGACTTGCCAAGTACAACAAACAGAATAACTCAAACGCTAATTAATAAATTAGACAATCGATTTAAGCATTAACACTCTGCATGAATTATTCATTGCCTGTTTAAAATTGCAAATGCTGTCCTACCCCACAGTGTCACATCCAACAATGGTCTCCTACTGTAGGTACTATGATTTAAGCTTTAATTCCCCATTATCACAGAGTTACAACTCTTGACAAGAATTACAACAACAATTACAACAACAGAAAGAATTTGTAATTTCACTACCGTAAATAGGTCCATCCATCATTAAAGCCTCTTCATAGAGGCAGAATGTCCCCGCTTACCCTGATTTAGGATAGAATATTCCTAGGACAGAATGTTCCTGCTTATCCTGGTTTAGCCTTACCCTATAATTGCTTACCTGAAGTACAAACATCACGATGGAAAAAGCTTCTTTAATAATTTGAGGGTTCAAAAAACGTGGGTTCGCCAGTGAGAGTTACACGTTCCGACTAAAATCCTTCCAAAAGTCGCCTAAAAACCCGCGTGGGCAGCGGCTGCGGGCGGGGCCGCTCGGGCCGGGCGGTTAACGCGCGCCGCTCCCGCCCGGGGCCG
>VZRO01003953.1:1384968-1453292 GCA_013397915.1 Daphoenositta chrysoptera | reverse complement strand
GCCGCTGGGCAGCTGGGGCCGCGGGGCCGGGGGCTGCCCCTGAGGCTGCCCTGCAGAGGGGTCTGCGCGCTCCGCCGGCACCTCCCTGGGCACGAGGGACACCTGACAGATGGCCCTGCTGCAGCGCCGATCCCTTAAGGAGCTTGTGGCACCGCGGCGTCTGGACAGCAGATGTAAAACTGGCCATGCCAGCCCGGGGAAGAGGCTGGGATCGTTCCGCGGATCGAGAAAAGAAACTGGGTTGATGCACGGAGGTGGCACAGTTACTGCGTATTCTGGTGCCGGCGGTTTCTATATGGGTGCTGGGGTTTCTATATGGGCGCTTTAAATCCGCTGCTTCGATCCTGTAATTCCCATTGCATTAGGAAAGAAAACACTTAGGGATTTTTGCGGTGAAAACCTGACAAAACATCTAAACAAGACTTTTTGTTGGAGTGTCAAGGCTTATTAAAATACCCCTGTGTGGAAAAGTAGTATTCTAATTTCTTTATAAAGACTTTTTAAAACATGGTGCTTAGAACAAACAAAGCCTTTGTGATGCTGACCAACCTGGCTTGAATAACTTCTCTGACCTGTGTAAGCTCTAAAAATACTTAAAGAATATTACATGCACACAGCTGCAAACTGCCAAACAGTATTGGAAATATAAACTCTGCAGAATCCGTGTCATTTCACAGTAAGTGAATGGAATAAACATTTATGTACCACATCTCCAATGACTTATTTTCGGAGTGGTTATAGGAAATAGGAGGCAGAGAAGGTTCTGTTTGCTTGTAAATAAGGGCATTTTTAGAGCTGCACAGTAATCAAGGAAAAATTACACTTAACAAAACATTTTTTTTTTCCTTTTGGTAAGTCCTTTTGATCGTATTTCCTGTTATAAACATATTGATTACAGGGCAGGCTTGGGAATTTTTACAGGCTTTAAGTAGGACCCTAAGGATATAAATTAATATGCAATATAATTACTCCATGTAATTCTAGATTAACATTTGTATACAGGTATCTCTATTTGCTGTTACTTTACCGTTCATTAGCCTGAATTAGGATAAAGCAGTATTAAGAACCTTGTTCCCCTTCCTTCTAGCAGAAAAATTTACAAACATCTCTTCTAGGATGACTTTGATTTGGATTCAAATACCAACAGAGAGCAGACCCCCTCTCCAAAGAGAGACTGTGACAAGTGGATAGACTTTTCCAAAATGTACTGTTCAAATCAAGAGTATTACTTGAAGCTGGAAGAGTTGAAGAATGCCCACATGGAGACGATGGCAAAATTGGAAAGTATGTATCGGAACAAACTGTATTTAAAAGGAGTACAACCCTTGGATAAGAGAAATGACACTTCTCCAAAGAGCTGCAGGTAAGTTTGGTGACACTTTTTAGCTGAAGATTCCCAAATGCTTTGCAGGCAGCTGTAAAACAGCAGGATATGTTTCTGGGCTGGAAAGTGTTACTCTCCCCATCTCTCATAACCAGATAATCAGAGAAAAGTCAGTTTTAATAATAGAAACGCTCATTACCTTGCTAATGGTCTGTGAGGTTTAGAGGTGGGTGTGCAGCAGGGATTGGGCACCACCACATTTAGGAAAGCACAGGGCCTTTCCCAAGTCAGAAAGTGCTGATGGTGATCAGCACTAAAACCAGGATCTGCTTGGAGTGCCGTGTGCTGCTCTTTTCCCCTCTCTCCCCACTTAGCCACTCATTTTGGTTTCTAGTGGTGATTCCTTACAGTGGAAGTCACTGGCTTTGCATCAATGTTGGACCAGCTCAAACCAAGTGGTTTTGTTCCCTTTTTTTTCAAGGCCAACTTGGGACAAGAGCTCATATCAGCCTCTTAACCTGCACAAATCCTTTTCAGACTCAGACTTAAGTGATCCCTTGGGCTCAAGTATATCCGATGTGTCTGATGGAGAATTAGTGTTTGAAGAAAACAGCAGTGAAACTGCACCATCCTCATTTGCTAAGCAGCAGATTGAAAAAATGTGGGATGGGTTCTCTCTGGAAGACTACATCTCCCGTGCCAAGCACAGCTTACCCAGCTCACCAGCCTGCAGGAAGGTGCACAAGAAACAGAAAGTGTGGTCCCCCAGAGTCACCGTGCCCAAGCCTTTTCAGATGACCATCAGAGAAGCTCAGAAGAAAGAGCAGAACATCAAATCCAAGTCGCAGATTGAACTGGAAAATCACTTACTGAAGAAGCAACTAGAGGAGGAAGCAGAGTGTCAGAAAAAATTCCGAGCCAATCCCGTGCCCGCTGCCGTCTTCCTGCCGCTCTACCACGACATCGTGCAGCGGAATGAGGAGCGCAGGAGGTCTGTGAGGGAGAGGAGCAAACTCAAGCTCCTGGCTTCCCAAAAGCCATTTAAATTCATTGAGCGAGAGAGGCAAAGGAGGGAAATCAGGAAAATGCAATTAAAAGACATTTCCCCACCGGAAAATAAAACCAAAGTGTTCAGAGCAAAACCAGTTCCTAAATGTGTTTACAGTCCAGATTTCAATGACAGGCTAAAGGAGGAGGAGCTCTACAGAGAAATCAGGATCAGGATGAGAGCTGAGGAGCTGCTACGAAATTCATCTGTACCCAACAGCAGACTGGCCTTAAAAGAGACCAACAAAAAAGAGACCAACAAAAAGAAGAAACACAAGACCACTGAACCAAAGCAAAAGGAACAGAAATCCAAGATCGAATCAAGCGTTCCAGATTTTGAACTCCTACATGAGAAATTCCAGAAACGCCTCCTGCAACAAAAAAAAGTGAAACACCTCACAGTCTGTGAGCCTTTCGACCTTCGTACTTCTTACATCTCCTCAAAAAAGGGCAAGATCTTGAAGGACATTCAAGAGGATGAAGAGAAGTTGAAGGAAACACGGTGGCCATTTGCCTCTCCGAGACGGAAACCTCAGATGGGGCAGTCAGGGGCAAACCCACATCTCTTGGGAGGAGGAAAATCCAAATCTCCCAAAAACACAGAATCCACAAGACGACGGCTACAAGCCCTAAGGTGACTGCTTAGAGATGCTCTACTTTATATATACTTGAAAAGTAGATTTTTTGTTTTGATTAGTATATATTTGGTGTTTTATTTGGTATTATTTTTGGTATTTCTACATATGTAATTAATTCTTCCATGCAGTAAATATAGGACTTAATTAGTTAATATAAGGACTTATAAATATTAAAATATTTAAATATAGGACTTAATTAGTATTTATTATTGTTAAAGGAACACTAGTCCATTTTTGTCAGAATGTCCCTAGGAAGACAAATGAGTGCTGTTTCCCAGGATATCCTGAATCCCTTAAAATGGCACATACCTTGTGTCCTCTCATGGCAACCCTGTTTTTCTCTTTGGAATCATCTTTGTCAAAGCTTCCTTTGAAGTCTTGCTCATTTAAAATGAATTCAGCCTTAGTTTATTTTCCCCACCAGGAATTCCCTTGAGGAAAAGAGAAAGCTGGAAGAACAACAAAAAAGGAACAGAACCAAGCAGAAACAAAGAACGAGAAAGTTCCAGAAAATTGTACTGGCTCGGGCTGAGGCCAATGACCCACATCAGAGCCTAGCTCAGATGTCTAAATCCAGATTAAAAACATTCAGGTATTTTGTTGCATTCCCCTGAATCCTGAACACCTCATTCAACAATGAGAAGGAGAGGTTTAGGATTGCATTGTATGTTAAACATACAATGTGTAAAAAAATAGTATAGTCTAAGTTTAGATACTTACACGTGGTAAATTAAACATGGTGCAAGCAGCTGGTAAAAAAGTGGTCCAACTTAGCATTTCAACTGGGAAATTGTTGCCAATCTATATTGAACTCAGAGTATAGAAATAGAAATACATATACATATAGAAATATATCCAGTCCACCTTAGAGTATTACAGATTCACTAACAGGGGACTCCTGTGTTTTCTGAATTCATGTATCTGTTAAAGAGGAAAAAGTTATAAAAATCGAAAGGAAAGGGAACAGTGTGGATACAGAATATCCTTGCAGAGCTGGATACTGCACTGGTGTTGGTACAACTTTGGTGCAGCAGTGAACATTTCACAATTCACTTCTTTGTCCCAGCAGGTCCCCACTGAAGAGGGAGATTAAAGCAGGAATATTTTAGCTTCACAGTGTAACAGCAGGGACTGAGAAAGCTGCTGGTGTTCAGGAGAAATGGGATCCAAGATTCCCTGGAGTAGAGATGCAATGCAAAGACTGTGTGTGACTGAGTACACAGGAAAGAGCACGAGTGCCTTCTTGGAGTGCTGTAAGCTGCCACTCCAGATGGCTCCAGCTCTGACATGGCTCTAACCCCATGACTGCTGCTTGGCCTCTTGTTTGGGGCTAAATTAACCCTTTCTGCTTATTGTTCTTTCTAATCCTAAAAAAAATGATTCCTGTTTGAACAAGCCTTTAGAGAGGTTTGTGATCTGGCCTGGCCCGGTGGTGCTGCTGCAGTATTGTCACTTCAGGTGCTGTTATGTGGGGATGGGGAGAGGCACTGACTACTCTGCCCCTGTTGCTTCATGCCTGGGCAGGATTCTTGGGCAGCAACCACGAATCCTGATTTCCAGCAACCTGGCATACTGTTAGTAACAGGAGCTTCATAATCTGTGTGTCCTCGGGCACTTGATCTGCTGGCTCTGGGACAGAAACAGAAAACAACTGGAGTCAGAGTAGGTGGGGAACTAAGAGAGACAGTGGGTGTGTTTGCAGATGTGATTTGAGTTCATTCAACAGCAAACTTCACACTGCAGCGTTCAGCTTAATCAGATTTCAGGAGCTCCTGTCTGAGTGTAAAATGCTGCTATTGCAAAGCAAGATTACTTCCCTGGAGCTGATGCAGAGGCTGCTGCAAGTGTGTAACCTGATAATGCTCATTTCAGCACAGCGGGGCAATGACGTCTGTCAGTGGCAGTGCTCTTTCAAAGCAAGGGGCGACATGGAAGCTCACTTCCCAACGTGGTGAGGAATTCAGAGATGGTCAGGGAGAGAGGCTGGAGGAGGCAGAGGTGTAAAATGCACCCGTTGATCTCATCCTTGCCCTCAAGTGTCTGACCTGCAATGCCAGATGTGCCCAGTTCAGAGGCACGTCACAGAGCTGCCTGTCCCACACTGAGGAAGGGTTACAGCTCATTCCACCTGGATTATCCAGTGCTCCCTGTGATCCCAGAGAGCATTTCAGTTATGAATCAACAGTTTCATTATCCTGCTCTGTTGACTGGGCCCTTGAGAAACCAACTCAGAAAAAAAGTGTTCCATGATCCAGAACGTGGCTATCCCTCTTAGGAGATCAGCTGCTAAAGTAGCAAGATCCTCATCATCAGACTTTAAAAGTACTGATTTTTATTTAATGCTGTTAACTTCCTATGGTGTGTTCTGTTTAATTTTGCTTAGAACAACGGGAAGATCTCTATGAAATCAGCATGTAAAAAACCCTAAGTATCCAAATTTTTCTTTTACAAAAACCCCAAGAATCCAAACAGCCTCTATTTAACTCCAGTAGCCAGGACCTGCCTCTGCTTAGCCTAAGTGACTCCTTCAGAGATGAATTGTTCAGTACCTTTTATGTATCTTGAAGTATGACAACATTTAATTTGTTATGAGCAATTTAACTGCTGTAGGAAATTACTCATTGTACTATAAATTAATAATGATTTCTCTTGTACTCTGCCTCCTATAGGAACAACGAGAAGCAGAGAAGGCAGGAATATCTGCAAGAATTGCAAGAAATGGAAGAAAGAGTAAAACAAATGCCATTGCTTTTTGAAAGAGTCACTCAGGTTGCCTTGTTTCTGAACTACTAATTAATCTTGACCGATACTGAATAAGACATTTGTAATATATTTTTAGAAGATACTTGAAAAACACTTTTCAGGGCAGTATTTTTCCATTTCAACCTCTGTTGCCCCATGTCCATATTAACATCAGTAATTTTTGTGACATGCTTGCACAGAGAACAGAGAACTGTTGTAAAGGTGTGTCTGGTTCAGTTACAATATGAGTAACTCTGACCACATCCAAACATTGCTGGTACAGAAAAGTAAAATCTGGTATAAAATTTTCAAGTATTGTTTTGCCTTTCTTACCTGTAGTGAATAATCATTTCCACTTGTCAGCTGCAAATAATGAAACAGAGGATTAATAGAAATAAAAGTATCAGAAGCCAGGCATTTAATGCATTAGATAACATTTAACGATTGTGTTTTTTCTACAGAAAAATGCCAGAATAGCTGCAGAAAAGTATTATTCAAACAGACTGAGAGCACTGGGGATCTGCCCAGAGTTTGTTTCAAAGAAAGGAGGAGCAGCCAAATCACTGCAGTTCTCCACTGCTGGAGGTTTTACCTCCGTCGCTGTCAGAGAAAGGTAGAGATGACTGAAGGCTGTTGCTTTTTACCAACTACGTATCTAATAATTAGAAAATCTTTCATGTGTAGATTTAAGGTTTTTTTTAAATGACTTTTAGTATTTCCCAGGGAAACTATTGACTATGTAGTATGTTAGCATTAGTATGTACTTTTGATTGTTTTTCCTGAATTAGGTATTATTTAATAAAACAGAGGAGAGCTGCTTAACCAAACTGGTTATATTATGTAATACACTTCAAAGAAAAATGAAGAAAAACATTTCTTGTTTGTTCCTTTCATCAAAAATTCTGGCAGGTTGCTGTGAGTCACTACCTTTAAATTTTAAATTTTTTAAGTGAACATTATTAAAAACAGTTTTTAGTATCTATTGGGTGTTATAATTTAAAAGGAAGAAGAAATTTTAAAGAATGGAATATATAAGCAATACTGTTGAGTTACTTTCTAGCATAAAGAGAGACCCTTGTGTCCCCCTTCCCCTTTTCCTTCCCCAGTTCCACCCCAGCCAAGACTGTCAGGCTTTGTCCTGGATTACATAAAGGTGGTTCAAAATCTCCTGGAAAGCATCTTCCCTGAAAATAAAACCCCACATGCAATTTGTCTTTTCAGAATCATCAAGGTTAAAGTGAAAAAAAGGGAATCCTTTGAGGAAGCAGCTGAAGACAATCCCCAGTGTGAGCAATCCTGGGAGGAAGAAGAGGAAGAAAAGGGAAAAGGTGTCAAAACCTCCACCCCAGATGAGCAGTGCAGTGATCTGGAGGATGGGGACGAGGCCAGAGCCAGCCCTTCTGTCCATGAATCCAGCCTGCCCTCCGGCCAGCACAGTGACGAGGAAGAGGAGGAGGAGGAAGCAAAGTCAGGCCCATCACTTGGTCATTCCCAAGAGGAGGAAGAGGAAGGAAAGGCAGGCCCATCACTTGGTCATTCCCAGGAGGAAGAGGAGGAGGAAGAGGAGGCCAAGGCAGGCCCAACACTTAACCGTTCCCAGGAGGAGGAGGAGGAGGAGGAAGAGGAAGAGGAAGGAAAGGCAGGCCCATCCCTTGGCCATTCCCAGGAGGAAGAGGAGGAGGAGTCAGAGGAGTCCAGACCCAGCTCTTGGTCTGAGGGGTCCCACGAGCACGAAGAGGAAGCTCAGTCAGACCCCGAAGCTGAGGGTGCCTTCCAGTATGAGGATGAGGAATATGAGAGTGATGATTCGGAGGAGAAGCCCAGTGATGAGGAAGGTGACTGACAGGAAAGTGACAGGATGGGCTGGCACTCAGGAACCTCTTCCACTGCTGGCTGTGGAACAGACACCAGAGAAAAACTTGGTGCTTTGCTACAGATCCAAAATCCTGTGGATTTTTACCTCTTAGTTTAAGACACCTGCCAGTGCAGGAATTTTGTTTGTTTTCCAGTAAGAAAGCTCAAGTTTTCACCAAGAAAATTATTTATTTTGTATTAATCTTCTTTATTGTACTCTCTGTGACATTAGTGCACCTTTGTTCTTAAAATGAATTGCAACCTCACTGTTTAATAATAACATTACACAGTGTGCTGTGTAAGTACTGAAGGCTTGTATCCAGCTCTTCCCACAGGCTGGCAAAGCCAGGGGAGATTTTGGAGCAGGAATTGCCATTTTATCCCTGTAAAAGGGGAATCTTTTTACCTCAGGTAACTCTAGTTGTACCAAACTATGCAAGGAAGTGCTTTAATACCTCTTCTTACACACTGGCTACTCAGGACTTCAGCTACTCCACAAAAAACTCTCCAAAAAATATTTGGGATTTGGTTTTTGTCTTACATCAGTAGCACCTTCTCCTCCTATTACTTCCTTGCTAAAATTTCTGTTATTATTTTTTTCTCCTTGTTTTGTTACACAGTTTCTTCATGTTTGGAAGTCTTTTAAGCATTATTGCTTTTATTTATTTTTGAAGTGTAAACATTACTAATGTGAACTGGAGACTTTTTTTTTAAACTTGAATAAAATATCTGTGAAAATATTAATCCTTGCTTCACAAGGAGGTTTGCTTGTCAGTATTCTATAATTCTGAAGAGTTGTACAATTAGCAATCACATATTACTGGTACTTGTCTCTTTAGGAAATCAAATCTTTTTCTGAAAGAAGGCAGGGGAACTCTAAGTTATGGGTTTTTTCTCAGATTACTTAAAGTCATTTCAAAGAAAAAAAGTCAAGTCTGTTTCTAAGATTTGACAGCTCTCAACTAAGTGTTCTTAAAGAAAAAATACATAATTGTTGAACATCTAAGATAGGGATTAAAAATACCACTAAAATTCCTTTGAACTTAAAGAAAGTAGCAAAACCTTTTCTTTTTTTTAAAGTTTTAGAAAGAGTTGGGAACCTGTGTATAATTAAGATTGTGTTTGTCACTGAATTTTTAAATATCAGCCTTAATAACAGCAGAATTAATGAACATGATAAATATGATAGAAACAGGAAGAGTTAGGACAGCTTTTGGAGGTTATGCCTCAGCTTTTTGTGCATTTCTGGAAAAGAAAAACAGAATTGTGTGGACTAAGGAGATCCAATTGATTATGGTTTCCCAAGCTTTCCAGGAAGCATTTCTAGGACACCATTTGCTAGCAAAGGATCTTAAAGAAACCACTCTTATAGCAGGAAAAGAAAGATCCTCATGAATGGGAGATCAAACCTTGAGGTCTTAAAGGAAGCACTCATGGAAATCACTTGGAGCAGGAGAGCTTTTCAGACGAGGAGGATAATGAGATTTAAGTCAAAAAAGCTGTTCAGAAATAGCATTACAAACATAAAGGGATAAACATTCCAATAAGGAATTAAAAAGCAGAGAAAGCAAAGAAAAATCAGATGACAGAATAGAAATGGAGACAGACAGGTGAGGGTGAACTAAACCTCATGAAGCAAAGAAGAGCAGTAAAAAATATTTTAAACAAAGAGGAGCCACGTACACCTGTCAGGAGATGAAAAATAGTCTGGCCTAAAAACCAAGTCATTATTTGACCTCTTTTTTTCCTTTTTGTTTTTTTCTTGCAAGGAGGATGATTTAAATATAGACAATCCAGAATAACTAATAGGATGACAACACTGAAAAAAAACCCAAAATAACCTATATTTAAAGAAAAAACCCAGTAACTTCAACATGAAAATCAAAATCCAGGTGAAGGATTTTGGTAAATTGCCTAGATGCAGAGAAGTACCATAGAAAGGAGAATAGAATATGTGGTACTTTGTCAGAACTCAAAACATTTTGAGGCAATTAACATGGAGAAAAAGAAAGGTTTTTTTTCTTGATTCACCAAAGGTGATGTAATAGAAGCATTTTAAGGCACAAAGCTCCTTAGAGGAGAAATGCTGATGAGTTATGCTTTCAGGGAAGCCACCCAGCAGGTGGGAGAGGAATAGGAAAGTTTCTCACAGATTATTGAATATTCTGTCTTTAATATTTTAATTATGGCCACAGCACAAGAGTAGAAACATGTTCCAAAATTTGCAAAGGAAATGAGAAAGGTGTATCTGAAAAGAGGATTAAAAACACCACATGGGAAGAAGGGGGTAATTTTGCATGTGGACTGCAGTATGAAATAATTTTGAAGTGCAAGAATAGTGTTTCTATATAATAATTATATTTATGTTTTGGAGTAAGTAACCAGAAGTTTTGGATATTGTGCCTTTTCAAGCATTTTTTTGCATTTACAATATTGCTTCCTCTAGAAACCATCTCCTCCTGTATGTAGTTACCGCAGCATCAAGCAGGTTATGTTCTCTTTTCCTTCGAGGAAAAAATTATTACATCAAAATATTACACCTTTTACAGCTGCTCCAGATGAAGAGAATAACAAAAGCATTCAAATTCTTGATTAATATGTTTAAAGCCATTCCTGGTTTGGAATTATTTTTGGTCTCATGTAGAATCCTCAAGGCTTCTCTAATGGCAGCAAGCAAAATATTTGCCTGAGCTTGGCAGATAATAGGAACTCTAAAGATCAAAATATATTATTAAAAATGATTTCTAGCAGTGTTTCTGTCCCATTGCCCCCAAAGTGAAGTCAAACGTTGAGTTTTGTATACAGAACACATTTGTCCAGGAATACTATCTAGTCCATAATAACAAGATATGGCAGCTGTTGGCTTACAAACATGAAAATAATGAAATCAGATAAATTAGATTAAATGAGATAAAATTTTTAAAAAGTTTGGTGTTTGTCCTCCTCACCCTTCAGTGGAATGACAGTTTTACATCTCTTTTGGTGATTACTTGGCTTTAGGAAAAAAAAAAAAAAGCCCTTGCACACTCCAGCAAAACTTAAAATTGCTTCTTTCTTCAATAGGAATTCCAGGCATTTGAGGAATGAACTAAGACTTACAAATAGTATCAGGAAAATTCCTGTCTCTCCTGTCTACTGAAATCACAGCAGTCAGATGGAGCAGAGACATCAGGGATCAGAGGGCCAAGGCAAACCACTCAGACATGAAGAATGGTGTAGGGGTTCAAGTTTAGAGGCGACAGGGGCAGCAGGACTTCCCCCCTTCAGTTCTGGCCAGTTGTGATCCGTGTCCCACGGAACTGCATCCCAGGATTAGCCACGTGGGACAATCCCCCACATGCTGACGTGGCTGTAGCACAGGGGAGGCAGATGTTGACAGGCAAGAAGCACTCTTATATTTTCTGATCATTAACATCGCAAACGAGACCATGTTTAATGTCACGAGCACAAACAGTACCGAGAAAGTCAGTTGTCAACAGGACTAAAAACAAGAATATTTGCACCTGCACAGCTCAAAACTTGCTACTAATAGTCGGGGTTTACTGACATAAGCAGATTACTAACAATAGTTAGGGAGGTTACAATAAGAAGGTTAGTAAGATTAGGCAGGTTGCTGATTAACTGTAGCAACCACACTGCCAACACAGCCAGGAAATTCTGGCTGCCAGGATAATGAATTGTTACAAACCAGCCTGCTTCCACATTATTCAGATGATTCCAGACACAGCTTTCCACACTTGCAGGTATACCTGGCCCTCAGGTTAACTTGCTGCACTTTTTAATGTATGTTCTGTGCCATCCCACATTTTCTAAGATGGATAAAAGACACACAAATTATGTTTGTAATAGGTAGTAAAAGCAAACAGTAAAAAATCAGCTTTTTGTGTGTCTCATTCTGATTAAGCCCTGCTCTGGGGAGCTCAATCCTGTAACACCTTTATCCCCAAGGTACTGGAATTGCCAAGGGCACCATCTCAGCTACTCAAGCAATGAGTTCTCAGACCTGACACTGAAGGGCCACACAAACAGCTGAGTGTGAGGCAACAGCACTTGACAAGGAACAGGTTGGGGTTTTGAACTCTGGGTTTTCTAACCAAAAAAGCAACTGCAAATATTGCACAGCAGAATGTCAGCCCGAAGTGCTGAGGCTCATCTGACTGACACACAGGGCCTGCTTATGGTGCCACTGCACAATGGCTGCTCCCAACAAACAAATGGGTTCATAAAGTTCATGATACTGCAAAACTGTGAGACTTCCCAGGGCAGTGAGAATTCCTTATTATCACTTGCTTGTTAACCAGACTCACAGTTTATTCCTGGGTGAAACCTTCCTTCTCCCAGTACTCTGTTAATGCTGATTTAATTCAGGCCTAGCAAGCTGAGGCTTAGTTTAATTCTGCCCGTGGAGCTGGCTGGGTACCCATTTGCCTGCTCCAGCTTGTTCCTCACCCTGAGAACTGCCACACAGCCCCTCCTGTTCCCACAGCTCCCTCTCCTCCCTTTCCCACTGAAAGGCAGCTCAGTGTTGCCCAGAAATAGCCCTCAGTTTCCAACCAGCCATGCCACTCCTGGGTAATATTCAACTTTGTATAAAGGGTAACTAAGAAAAAGCTGTTCAGTTTTATGCAAGTCAGTTCTCTCTCAGACACCTCGCAGGCAGCACCACACCCAACTCAGCTCTTTGCTCTCCCACTCCAAGGCAAAGCCAGCAATTCCAAAACTTGGGCCATATTCCATTTAAGGGCACACAGCTGAGATCTGCACTGGTTACCTGTGACTGCACTCAATTTAACACTAAATGAAAATAAAATTCACCCTGGAAGACGGTTCTGTGGAATAGAACTCTTCTTTTGGAGTCAGAATTACCAATCCCAAAGGAATTTCCATTCCCTGCTACTGCTGGCAGCTGAAGGGGCAGGGAAACCAAGTGGGGAATGTGCAGGTACACGAGGACCTTCCAGCACGCTTCCTACCTTCCACCCCATTCTCACAAGTCTTGTGTCTTGACAAAGAAAATTCCACAAAATCTGCAAAAAGCTTTTAATTCCTCAGGCAAAAGAAATGCTGGAAGGGCCAAATATTAGGGTTAAAGAACCAAGTCTGTAGATGAGATGCCTGAAGGTTTCTCAGATCAGAACACAAAATTATCTGAAGAAGCTGCAAATCCCAATTTGTCTTCTTAGGCAAATCATCTCGCAATAACCAGGTAGTTTCCATGATGGGGTTAGATTTTGGGATTTTTCTTTAAATAACAGCTTTATCAAAACCTCAGTAAAAACACATTATCTAAACAATGGCACAGAGATGCTAAAAATCTGCTTCCCTGTTATTTGTGAGTTGTGTTCCATCCTAACGCACCACCACGAGCCCCTTTCATACATCACCCATTCAACACAGGCCTCCAGCTCTGCTGTTTCCTTCAGGCAGCATCCTGTAAAATAATGGGAAAGATCATAGCCTGATAAATTATTTGTAATTCATGCATAGGTGACTGTGGACACAGTCCCCTTGCCATAAATGAGAACAAAGGGCTGATGCAGAAGGTCGTACTCAATAAGGTACTTGTGAATTTTTTTATCCTTTACCAATGCCTGGTTTCAAAGAACAGTTTGAAATGAATTTAAAGTTTGTTTCAGGTGACAGGGAGCAGTCCCTCTCCTCTCTCCTGGCTACTTACTGTTGAGCAGGGCCCAAGGCTTGTAAAGTCCAGATCAAAAAGTCCTTCTGAGCACCCAGTAAGTCTACTCAGCTTGCTGAAATAGTAGAAATAATCTCAGGAAAACACTCCAGACCACAACAGAAGTTCTTTCCAGCCATTTTGGTGAGGATTAGTGGAAGCAGAAGGGGAGGGAAAATCAGATGACTGCAAATAAAGATGGGGAAGCAAACAACAAGAGGAGCTGTTCATTTGTCTCAGTGAGAACACACAAGCACAGCCCAAGTGTGTGTTTCTTATTTTCTGTTTAATGTACATAAATCACTTCTCAAATCCACAGAGGGATATGACAATCATTTCCCCCAGACTTCTGTTTTAAGCCTAGCACACATTTTTTACAGTTATTTTGGAACTATGACAGTCTTAGGGGTTTTATTTGTTTGGGTTATGGCTTTTTGGAGGGAGTGAGTGGGGGATTGTGTAAGGGTTTGGTTTTTTTTTAGAACTTCCTGCAGCATAATCTCTTTGGACTCTGTATCCCAGAGAATTTGCTGCAGAACATCTACTTCTATCCCAGTCACACAAAGAACAATCATAACAAGAAGTATTGTACTCTCTACTATAAACACTGGTAGAATGAAATAGTAAGATTAAGGGGAAAATAGTTAAAAATAGATCTCTTTTCTTTTCAAAGGAAATAACATTATTTTCACCCCAGCCTCTCTTGTCATTGTTACAACAATGGTTCATTTTAGGCCATATCTGACTGTGCTTGGAATCAGGAAACCCTGGCACAAATGTGCTACAGCAGCTTGTGCTTTGTTTGCACTGAATGTCTGGGCCAGCACTGCAGGTTTCAAGGGACTTGCTAGAGGTTAACAGAGCTGTTCCAGGGCGTACATTTTCCTAGAGCACAATTCCAACCATGTTCTAGTGCTCCAGAGCACTGAAAAGCTCTTCAGGTCAGGAAAGTGGGGGTGACTTGTTGGAGCATCTCGGCTCTGTGGAGGAACTTGTCTGTTTTGCACTGGGGCAGAGGTTCAGTGACCATCTGCTGATCAGGCCTGGATCCCAGCTTGATGAGAGAGGGATGTGTGGCACTTAAGGAAAGCACTTAACAGCACATTTCCAAGCACTTATTCTCGGGGAGATGCCAACCATTGAGACTTTACAGGAGTTACAACTCAGTTCTCAGGACTTGACTAGTTAGAGACTAAAAAAAAAATAGCAATCCACCTATTCCCCTTAGCCCCAGAGTAGAATTCTGACCTGCAAACTGACATCCCTGGAGAACATGGAAGATTTAGGATATCTTACCTGCATCCCCAGAATTCATCTTGACTGCCACGACCAATGTAGTGTTTCTCTTCACACCACAGCAAACACAAAATTCATACTGAGGCTGTATGCTTCTTTCCTAACTGATGTGATCCTTTGATATTCCTGTTATTTTTTCCAGTAAAAAGCTTAAAAGCTATTTCAGGCTGTTTTCAATATCAACAGACAGTAAGGGAACCCCTTTACTCCTGCAATATTAATGGTGTAAAATCTGTCCCCTCCTTCCTATTCCACTTTTCCCAGTACAGGAAACAAACAACACATCACCTTTATTTTATATATTTCAAAAGTCAAACCACTTCAGAGGAAGCACAGGAACTGGAGAGAAAACTGCTCCACCCTGGCATCACACATCCACATTTCCTCTGATAAGCAGCTTCTTGTTTTCCAGAATCAAGATTTCTCCTTTTTTTTTCCTTTATTTGTCCTTATGAGCTTGAATTTTTAACTCTTCCATTTCAGAAGAACATCTGGCTGCATTTCATGTTGTTCCTCTGGGTTTGCATCTCCTCTCCATCCAGAATTCCTTCCAGACATGTTTTTGAGTCCTCCAGTTTAACCAATAATCTGCCTTGGGAATGGGGAAAGACACCACATGATAAATGTTCATTTTGAAAAACAGCTTAAATGTTTTCTGCTCAGCATCAAGAGTCTGAGCAATCATTTGAAAAAGTGAGGTGGGAGGTTGGGTCCCTGTAAGAGAAGTGGGTGCTTTGATGGAAACAGGGACCAGGATCTCACCCACATCTTCCTCAAGACTCATTTTGAACACTGAAAATAAATGTTATAGCTGGGCATGAGCATGTTCCACATGGAAGACACCAGAGTTCCCACCAGCTGGAGAAATTTGCTATATTAAAGCTGTACATTATCTTGTCAACATGTAGGACTCTTCCTTAGCCAGTCCATTAATGATAATGAAATCCCATCTGTGTTTCCCCAGCCCTGGCTCTGCCCAAGTGCAGTGCTGATTCCCTCCTGAAGCAGCAAGCTGCTGGCAGCCACAGCACACAGCATGTCCAAAGGCTGAGTGCTTCCCCCTTCTCCAGCTGTGTGCAATACAGAACAGATCCATCTTTCTCCAGACATGCAGCAAAGTTTCTTGTTCAGGGCTCTCTGTATCTCTGAGCTGAGGCCACTGGAGACTGTAGCTCTTCACTTCTTGTCTCTCCACTAGGATTCCTTCCCAACTTCCCTCTTCCCCAGAGCTGTAGGGGAATATTCTGGTCAAGAGAATAATCATTTCCTGTTATATCTTAAGACTATGATGCTCGATCTTCCTGCTGGGATGGTTTACAAGCATCTTCAAACCTCTGGAGTCCTTTAAAATAGAAAGTTTGAAGCCCACGTTTAAAAACCCAAGACTGACTTCACACCCACTCCAATCACGCCTTTAGGGAATTCAAAAGCTTGGAATTCACCTGCTCTGGAGATCCTCCCAGCTGCTTAATCACATCAGCAGTTCTGGCAAATGCTTCCCAGGCAAGGGGAGCCCGGAGTCCATTCCAGTGTGGGGATCCTCACGAAAACATAAAGCTCATCAGCTTTTGAACAAATTAAATTTGTGGTCAGAGACAAAACTAACATCGGGGAGTATCCAAGACTGACTGCCTTCATTCCCTTAATGTATTTGGCTGATGGAAAAAATACAATAGAGTGGTGTGCTGCTTAAGCGACCAGTAATGAGGGAACTTTTGGGAAGATTGGATGCTTTCACAACTGATGTTTCAAAGCACCGATGAGCAGTGGCTGTACATTGACAGCACTGTGAAAAAACACCACTTTTCTTCATCCCCTCCACCAAAGAAATAAAGTTGCAGGTCAGAGTCACCTTATCAGGACAGCAGATGCATTAGCAGAGGAAGGAATCAATCCAGTCAATAAAGGAATTGATACCTGTCTATAGTTAGAAAATGCCTTTTACAGAACAAGCTGTTCTTCTGATCATTGAGAAATGGAAGAGTTTTATTGGGTTTCTAAACACACAGAGACATGTATAATTAATAGTGTCTAACTGCCAGACATCCAGAGTGTTTTAGGATTTTAAATGTTCCTCTTTTTTTTCTTGTTTCCTTCTCAAGAATGGATCTAACAGCTCTGGGGGAAAGAGGAGGCATGGAAAAGAGTTAGGAATTGCCTCTATAATGAGCAGAGGGCTGGTATACAAAGTTTAAGGTGATGGATATAGGGACTACTCAGAACCCACTGAGCAGGAAAATGGGATTCAGGCTTCCCTCTCTGACCCACTGTGGGGTGGCAGGAGAGTGACTTTGACTTTTTGCTTCTCCATCCCTGAAGTAGAAATAATATCCATCCACATTCCCTATACTCACTGAGGTTACTGGGCAGACAGGCCACCCACATGCAGAGTACTCTGGAAAAATGCAATCTGGATTTCTTTTGGATCAAACCCAGCAAGGAGTGCATGCCAACCACTAGGGGGAAAGCTGGTCCCAAGGACTAAAGGGCTATTCCAAAGTAAAGCCCTTGAAACGTGGTCAGACCAACCCTGAGCCTCTGGCACTCTCCAGAGTGCCACATCTGAAGGAGATGCAGGTACAGCCTTGGACAGGCACAGCTCAAGGGCTTTCGCTTCCAGCACGGTGTGGAAGAGGAAGACAGTGTGGGGACAAAAACGCTTAAGCTTTACACCATCTACTTATCATTCTCTTTTTGAGAAATTCAAAGCTGGCACCAACTGTGCAGAAAGATTTACTTGGTGTGACAGAGAAAGTATTTTCTTAAGAGTATAAAAGCTTGCAAACATTCCATGAAGGAAAATCCAGCTTTCACTTCACCTATTCCTTGAATAGATATTTTATTAAGATGGGATTTACAGCATGAGACAAACTCAGTGGTCTTATTCCAAGTAATCAGTTTTGTCAGCAGACCAAATAAACAATGAATATGAGCCTTTTGTTACCACTGATGTCAGCAAGTGAAATGTTGGTAAACTGCCATGTTTAATTCTTTGACAGTATCTATTAAACAGCAAAAGATACCTAGCAGATACAATCCATACTATTAATACTTTATGTTCTTAGCCCTTCACCTCATCTCAAAAGTAACTAAAAAGGGGGATTTTTGAAGTGGGTTTTGAACTTGGATTTGTTTTCCAGCTTACTCTCTCTAGTACTATCAAAAATAAAACTTCTAAACACACAGTTTTACAGCTCTTCACTTGGCCAGTAAACCTGTTTCTCCAAGAAGCATCCACAAAATAACAATGAACAGACAATGATTTTTTTTCTTTTATATATCCACAGACAGCAGGTATAAAGACACAAAAGGAAGTATTTCTCTTAATTTTTGAGGAGACTGTTGCGGTGCCTTTTTTAACCGTGGCACGGCGTAGCAATCCGCAACCTTCCCAGAGAGCACGGCTCCGCAGACCGGCAGCAATAAAGNAATCAGGAAGGGGAGACATATAGGGTAGAAAAGGTGAGGAGAGATACAAAACCAATAGCAGTAATGAAAGGTGCATACATAATGATGAGAAAGCAAAGCATCTTGGGAGGAGCCAATCCACTCACCCTAAGAGATCTCCGGCTGCTGCATTTCAGGAGGAGATTGAGGCTTCTGCTTTGTGGTCTTACAGGCAACCACACAGGTCCCCACAGGAGATGATGAAGGAAACACTAGGATATTTGTAACAGATGAAGATGGGCCTCAGAAGCAAAACAAAATAAAATTAATAAGCACTAACAGAATTAAGGTGAATTTTTATGCAGTTTTGTTCTTCACGAGTAACAAACAGCCTCAAATTTACCTTGGCATTAGGGAGCTCTTATAAATCTCATTTTGCACCAGTAAAAGTCAGGAACAACAGTTTGAAAGGAACAGAATTTCACTCTTCAGATGCAGCACAAGCTGCATGTCAGCACATGCCTGGGCTTGCTGTTTCTAGGAAGAACACAAGGCAGATTTACCAAGCACAATTCAATCACAATAAATGTAATGGCAAAAATTTTGGCTTTATTACCTTTCTTTCATTTAAATTTCCAAGTAATCAACTTTTTTTCCTCTTGGATTCTTCTGAGCATGAAGTGCACAGTTTTTCTTCAGTTTGAACAGAAATAGCAGAAGATCAATACAGGTTTTCATCAGAATAATAACAACAAAATCCAGTATGTCTCATGGAACCATAATTTATACTCTCCACAGAGGTGATTTTCTATTGGTAAAGTCAGTAAGACTTTCTTCATGAATAAGTTTCAGTTAGGAATTGGGTGAATTCACCTGGAAAAGCCACCTATCTTCTATGAAATTGTTCTGTGAGTTTTCACAATTTGCCATAAAAACATTGCCAGGAATACCGAAAAAAACCCAACACATTATGTCTGACAAGCACTACCTTGAAATAGGAAGGTCTCCATAGTTTGCTTTTTGATCCATTCACTTTACTGACACACCTTTGTACTCCAAAGAAGTGATAAAAAGAAGGTTCCAGGGGAGCTGAAAAAAATGGGAGATGTAAGTTTTGATACTGACAAAGACTTTCAACATAATTTCAGAGAATATAGAGCAAGACACTTGCACTCTTTTGACATCCCTTCCAAGGGTTTGGCTCAAAGGCTCACCCACATGAAAAACATCCCAATGTCAGCAGTAATGGTCACAACAGAAATGTTAGGATGAGCACACTAGGAAAGCCACCTGGAGCTGAGAATGCTGAAGTGGAGAGGTATAAATGATCTTGTTATTTCTACAGCACTTCCTGGACAAGCATTAGGTAGCCAAGGAATGGAGCACTTCAGTAAAGGAGAGTGCTCTGTCAGGATCATCAGTGGATCATCATCCAAGACCCAAGTTCTGCTTCCTTAATTAAAAGGTCCCAAATGCTCTTGTATTTCCATGGGACTGCTCATGACAGCACCCTGAGTAGGGCTGGGGTCCTGCTCATTTCTGTCCAGAAAAGATGCCAAAAGAGATGTTTCTGGAATCTTAATCCAAATTCTCGCTGCTGCATGGAAGAGGTTTGCATATGATAAAATCACCAAGAGTAATCACATCCACAGAGCAGAAGCACCTCATGACCACTGAGCCCAAGGCTGTGCTGGGAATTACAGTGTAAAAATAGTTCTCAAGACTTTATAATCTAAGTGGCTAAGGCAGAAAAAGTTACATTCTTATTAAAAATAAGCCTTATAGGCACAGTATAATATATTTAAATAATGACCTAGCCTTGATTCATAAGTGATTTTATCAGTGTTTTTACCTTCTACTTCAGAAAAATACTACAGGGTGGCTAATTCCCCCCAGGGAAAAAGAAAATGAATTAAGAACAGTATTTTTCAATAGAAACAGTACCTCTTAATCAATGCTTTAATGTTTAATTAAAACTCCTGCTATTAGGGAAATGGCAAAGCCCAGATTCAAAACTTACCTGCAGGTCTCCTTATTGCAATCTGGTTTTCAGTAAACAAATATGCATTTTGAAGCCTTCTTTTAATATAAATAAAAAATACATCCTTTGGGCCAGCAATATCCTCTGTCAAACACAGGGGTGTTAAAATTGCATCATTAATTTTCTGCACAGCTGTCTGGCTGCCAAGATCCGGGTGCAACTTAGGCCTATGTGAAACTAAGGAATCTGAATAAATAAAATTAAGTATACATGAGGTACAGTTCTGCAATTAAGAAGGAAATTAATGCATCTAGTATTTATAATCTGATGTAAGGAATTCCTACAGTCTGAAGCAGAAAGCTTGGAATTTCCTTGAATAAAAATTCCTAACTCTCTCAAGCTTGTATCATCAACAAAAACAGAACAGAAATGTAGGCAACTGTCCTATCCAAATGAATATTGACTCTTAATCCAGTATAAAGTAAGACAAATTTGTAAAAGATGAGTTCTCAGCTAACCAGGCATTTGCTTTTGATTAGATTTATTTTATTACCTATATTTAGAAGAATCACTTTTCTCCTCAGTCTGGACTTCAGGAAAGCACTTCAAACGAGGAACTGGTTAAAATGGAGACAAGGATATCCCTGTAGGATGAGACACAGCGAGCCAGGGAAGAGAAAAATTGGAAAGCATTAGGCTAAGGGAAGGCTGAAATTGATTTCATTTAATAACCTTTGAAATGAACACTGGAGAGAGGGAGGAAAGGCAAAGGAAAGAAGGAGTGCTAATAGCACAGGTCTGGGAAGACTCAGATGGTAGCAGCTGGTCTTCACACTGCTCATTGCTAAATTTTTTGGATTTGATATAGTTGCCCAATATCACACAACACTTTAAGAACAAAGTAATGAATAAAATAAAATGAACCACAATTCCTTGCCCCTTCTGAGATGAACTGACAGGTTTTTTTAACAGGATATAGATGTCTCCCAAAACACCAAGTCCAACTTTCTATAAACTCCCACTTATTCTGTGGAAGCAGACCTTTTAAAAAGCTACAAAAATGCCTTACATGTTATTAGGAGGTAGATGTATTTCTTGTATTTTTCATGGTTTGAATCTAAACATACGGAAGCCTGAAGGCTGATGCTCCTGGACATGACAATGAATTAAGCTGAGTACAAATCCTGCCCGTAGAAATGAAACAAAAGTCAATGTTTCTGAAGTCCTACCCAGGTTCAATTATTAAGGCAGTGTTAAATGACATAATTAAAGAGCTCCCTTCAATTGCTGATATTTCTGATTCAACAGCATTGCAGACAAAGTAAGATTTCAGTGTTCAGGCCAATTACTGCTTGGATAAAGTAATTTATCCTGGAAGGATAAAGTGTTAAAACACAGACAAACCAAATTGATGTTTGAAAGTGCCATGAGAGGAGATGACATCATCACTGCAGCCCAGCTGGGAGGAAGAACACGGAGCCACAGATGAGCCAAAATCTCTCCTGGCATCAAAGGAGAGAGTTCCACTGACTTCAGGAAATGTATCCCAATGTTCATGCGTGCTGCAGATTGAAATGACACACTTCACAGACTAGTAGAGGTGAAACAAGGCTAAAGCCACAAAGACTGATGTAACAATCATTTAGAGCAGTTTCTTACTTTCACTACAAGTATATTTGTAGATGCTCAACGTCAAGACTATGGGAGCTACTCACATGGGTCAATATGCTAAAAAAGATGGATGTTTTTGCAGAAATAAGAAAGAACATATGGTCCTTATTGCCAGCTAAGGGTCTTTTTAAAAACAATTTTCCTCAATCTGATTTGCCTTACAATTACCCTAAATCCTGCCATGATTGCTCTCACGGAGCATTCACAGAATTTGGCTTCCCTTGAAGATGTATTTTCCCTGCCCCTGGTTACTGCATTTATTATTGATTTTTAGATAATCCCCGCAGTTACTAGAGAAAGGTTTTGGCAAGTTTCCCTCGAGGCTGCAGATGCCTATTACCTTATCAACAGAGCATCCTTTCTCCCCTGAGCCCCCAGCCTGGGCACTGGCTGTTTCCCTGGGCACACTCTGTGCGGGGAGCAGCAGGGAGAACATTCAATATCCTCTCCCTGGTGAACAAGAAAGGCCACAGCTGCCAGCCCCAGCAGAGGGGCTGCTCAGCAAACCTGTCCTGGAGAGAGGCCTGGCTGGATCCAGCTGCAGAGAACTAAGAAATTCCCCTTCCCACAGCAAAATGTGCTGGCAGAAATGTGGGCCATTTCACCCTCTCCTTCTTGGAGGGAGATCAGATTTATTTGAAAGGCCCTTTTAACCAATGCAGAAGAACTGTAATCAGAAAAGTACTGTCATTAACATCTCTGAGACAAGAGCTTGTATCAGAGAAAGGGGGTTCTTTTGTCAGAGAAATAGCAGACTGAATATTCTATTAACAAATAAAAATCACCTCTGAAGACAGGCCCCTCAGCATGTAAGCTGCATTCTAAGATCTGAGTGGCCAAGCTGAGAAGAAAAGCTTAAAGAAACTTCTTTGAGCTAATATTATGAAATTTAGAACTAATACCTGGCTAGAACTGCCTGAGTGAACAGCCAGTAGGGTTATTTATTTTAGTGTCATTTGTGGGGTTGTTTTTATTTTTGTTTTCTTGCTGTTTGGTGGTTTTTAATTGAGAAAAACATCAACTGTGGATTTTTTTGGTTGGTTGGTTTTCTTAAGGTAGAGAAGGAAGAATTGGATTACAGTTTTGGATAGAGAAATCACAGAAATATAATCACAAAATGGTTTGGGTTGGAAGGGACCTCAAAGATCATCTACTTCCCACCCCTCAAATTTTCCTCTGACTGAATGCAGAATCTCAGAAGCCACAAAGGCAGTACAAGAATGCCAAGAGCTATTAAATAGAACCAGAACATTTTTTTCCTTTTATTTTTGGAATTGACTATCCTGTTGAGAGATGGGGCATTCACACCTCGGAGTGAAGAGAGGGAGAGAGTCTGAAGGGGTACAGAGCTCCTCTGAGAAAGAGTCGTACCTTGTGTCCAAAACCGGGTAAGAGGCTCCTTCAAAAGGAGCTGTGCTGTCCTCTGTGTCCAGCTGCCACTCAGGAGAAGGGACAGAAACGCTCAGGGTTCGAACTTCTCCCCTCCCTCCGAGCCAGGCAATCAGGAGATGCAGTGACAAACTGCAGCCGTGGCCCCAAGGCAGCCCCGGGAAGGCAGCAAAAGCACGGCAGCGCTGCTGCCAGGGGCGGGCTGCTGCCCATCCCTGTCCGACAGCAGTCGCTGCAATCCCGGCGCTGGAGCTGCTCCTCCCTGCACTAACAGGGAGCACCGGGCTGCTGCTCTCTCCCATAGGGATCTAACGCTACCAGTGCTTTGGCTGCCTCTCTTCTTGCCCCGGCTTGCTCAGCCCCAGCGAGGCTGCTGCAGAGCTGGGCTGCAGTCGTGCAAATGCTGGTTCCATCCAGAGCTCCTGCTTTATTCCGAGATGAGGAAAACTGCTGGTTTTGCACCTGCACGGATACAGCAGGTGTGGGCTGCTGTCTGCCTGGGAACAGGTGATCAGAGTGAGTGCAACACAAAGTGGAGGCCTTTAGTTTTGGGGGTAACTAAATGATTGATTTACAGGCAATAAATAGGTGCAAGAACCTGAGTTACCTGGTGATAGTGAGTGCCAAGGGCTGAGTAGAGCCACCAGAAGTACCTGGTCACTGAGAGGCTGTCCCCAGGCACTGAGCCAGCTGACAAGATCAGTGCAGTTCCTGCTGCTGCTTCTCCCTGGATTCACATGAAAACCGAGAAGGAAAAAGCCACACGAAACAAGCCAAAACCAAACCACAAACCGAAGGGGGAAAAAAAAAAAAACAAACCAAAAAAAAACCCAGAAAAGAAAGCCAACCAGCCCAGGAGATCAAATAGATATATAGCTATTCCACCCCACCCCCCAGTAAAATTCTCAGTTAAATTATTAAAAATATGTAGGCATTTACAAAGAGATTGAAGCAAAATAATCACTGGTGCACGGAGATTTTTTTGACTAAGTGCAGTGGAGTTTTGCTTTCTACCTAGGATATAAACCTGTGGCACTCGGGGGATTAGGAAGAGAAAGGCTGACAGATTTAACTCTTGCAGCACAAGAGGTTTCATGATACCAACACGATAAGGCTGAAACCTGATGCCAGTGTGACTTTCACACATCAGAATGTGAATCCTGCTACTACCACATACTTTAACTCCAAACACCAACAGTTAAAGTGGCAGCTCATTTCCATGGCATATCTGTGAAAAAAGCCTCACATGAGAAGAGGCTCTTGGTTTATTTATAGGCAAAACAGCTGCTTTGTGCATTCCACGATCTAGGCTGAGGTCTGCTCCCAGTCCTGCATGTACAGAGTTACCTTGTGTGGAAGTAAAACGTGGAGCTCCTTTCCAAAGCCTTTTTCACTGGATAAGACACATCTGATGGGACACAGCTCGTCTGGGGATTTTCTGTGCTCATAAGAAAATTATATTTTTTGATGGTGGTGGCAGACTAACGCAGAGTGCAACTTAGGTTGGTTCATTTTTAAACAACAAAATAGTTTTCACAGCTGCTTTCCTCTCAGTTTCCCTCCTGAAAGGCTCATTAAATATACAACAAACAAAAGCAAATAATAACCTCCAGTCAAATTATTAGAGGGGAGGACAGTGTCTCTCACCTGCACACTGGAATGATTCCACTCATACCACCCATGCACTCAGATGAAGGAATTTTCTGCCACTGCTCACTTTCCCCTACTCGGTTGTTGGGGGCAGCACATCCTGCTGTGCGTCTCATCCTGCAGCTGAAGTATAAAATATTACAGGCTTTTGTTAGTTAACACTGGGTACATGAACGTGTGTCAGTACAAACAGGCGTAAAGCTCCCCCATGTTATTACAAATACAAGTGGTGAGAACTGTTTCACATTCTCCATGTTTGCTCTCACCTGATAATATTCATTGCAACTACAAGTTTCCAGCTCTCTCTAAATATTTCATCTCATATGGATTCACACTCTTAAATCACACCACTGAAATAGCCTACTCTTCTACCCGCTTACGTTTTTATGATCCTTTTAGGGGAGTTCTGTATCATTTATTTAGATTCATTATTGCTTTTTTCCCTTAAAAGCCACTTCATTTAATGTAGCTACCACTTCCATTTTTCAATATATATATAAATGGGGTGGGTGCGTGCATGCTCTGACATCATGATCAGCATTTTGCCAAGCAGAAAGCTGCAGTTTTGCCAGTCTCATGCTGGAGGAGAAATCAATGACAGATTCTAGATCCTTTATATGCACACAGACTACAAAATGTCAAACAAATGTGAGCAAGCAATTCCTTTTCCCTGGAGTTCCAGGCCAGTATCTTTGCCCAGTTCCCAGAAGTCAACATAAATCATGAGAAGATTCAAAGATCAAGACACAAAAAGACTTCCTACTTCTGACAGAGTTTCAGAATGAATCTGTACAGTCATTAATAATCCCAAATGAACTGTCAGCACAGCACACTTCCCAACACAAAACATTTACACACATGCTAAGTGAAAGAATTGGAAAAACTGGTTGCTGGTAATTTAGACTCTCCAAATACATTTGGGAATATTCATCAATCCGGTTAAATCCGCTCTGTAGTTTACAGAGGCACACAAAACTCATAGGAAGTACTGAATGCTTGCACACAGTCAGGTATTAACACCAATTTAAATGGTCAGTTTAATTAAAGCAGGCAGTTTAATCACAGACAAGCCCTGCAGTGAATTGCTGCTGAACACGTATTAAAAAATTACTGGGGAGGGGGAAGGAACAACTAAGCTGTAACTCTTCCTTTCCGCACTTCTTCCCCCAAACATACTCAGCCTAATCATACACAGTTTGGCCAAACAGGAGCTCTGTGTGGCTTTTCCTTCTCTTTGTTTTCCCTGCTTTCTCAAAAGCTGTAACAACTCCTTGGCTCTTTTTCCAGGCAAGGCTGCCAGCTTCTATAAACGGCCTCCAAACCTGGCAGGCAGCAGGCACAAGTCTGGTTGCAATATCCCTGATTTGCCATCTATTTCTGCAGACACTTATTCCAATGTTTGCAAGCCAATGGTATTTTCCTTAGGTTTATCTACTCCATCTTAAGCAGCAGGTAAGATAAATTCCTTCAGAGGTGATTCCAGCTCTCCCCCTCAGGTGATTCGTGCTACATGAAAGACTTAAAAAGAGTTTTTCCTCCCTGACATTGCCAGAGTTGCAAGTCAGTATCCTGCACACAAAATCCATGCTAATTTATTCAGCTCTCTTATCTCCCTCCTTTCACTCTCTCAGCTGATACAAGGTATGCCAAGTTCACGGTACTCCCCTAATGCTGCACTGCTGTTCCCTTCCCGTTCCAAAAGGAACATCCTCTGTATCTATTTACCAAGATGGCTTTTAAAAATAGGAACACAAAATCCAGTGCTGATGTCAGGATAGTTATGGGAGATACAGCAGGCGCAAATATTCTCTTACACGGCATTTTCTGATGATATGACAAAGGAAAACTTGACTTGCAAAGGGCTTAGAAGGACTTTCCAGGGTAATTTTCATCCCAGTGTTTTCCAGATATGGGAACCAAAATCCCTTTCAGCCTACAAGTACTAGAAAAATGTTTCAAAAGGCCAAATTGTACCAGAAAAGACTGAGCTTTCTGAAGAGGGCCAGAAGGTGTCTGTGCCTCCTTAGTTGCATGTTGTCCTCAAACTTCCCACTTCCATCCATTTATTACTGGCACAGACTTCCCAGTTAAAGATACAGAATTCAAAGGCAGCTGAAGTTCAATATGTGGAAAGAACTTCAGAAAAAACACCCCTCAATTTAACATGTCATTTACTGAAATTTGGAGTTGAGCCCAGACATAGCCTTACATGCAGACATAGCCTTACATGCAGACATAGCCCTGTGCTTTGTGTGATGATTCAAAAAGTCAGCTCATGGTGTTTCTAGTCAAAAATATCATTGAATCATTTTCTGGATGAGAAAACATGCTACTCTTTAATTTGGATTTTTTTTTCTCTTGCCTGATGCAAACACGAGAGTTAGTTGGAGATCAGAGTTTAACTTTCTAGCACTGCAGTTTTTCTGTGTTATTGAATCCAACACATTAATGTGGTACTTTGTTGATCCTGTTGAACCTATTTCAAACCCAGACAAAGTCAGTCTAAAGATTTCCCTGCTTTGCAGTTACTGCTACACATCCATTGGATGTTTCTGTTCAATGGCAGAAGTTGTGGGGAGCAGGTTTGTTCCCTGCAGAAGCAGACATGAGCTTTGGACAGGATACACAAGGCAGGGGAGGGACAGCTAAACATCCACGTATCCATATGGAGCTATAAAGTGGAATTTAATCTCACTGTGAAGCACTCATACCTCAGCCCACCCCTCAGAGGGCCACCTACCCCTTCACAAGGCAATCCACTGACAAAATGACCTTATGCACTCCTGCGTGTTCATCTTTTGTCCTGTCCTGGGGTGCCCTACAAAGAGCTCCAGTGCTGACAAGATTTGAGTGTGCTTTGAAGGTGCTTTGCAATTGGTTACAAAAGTCTCACAGACAGCAATGAGCTGCACAAGGCTCCTGGCTGAAAAAAGAAAGCTGGGAAAGGGGAAATCATTTGTCACTGAAGTGTGAAAGATTTTTACCATAAAACAACAAAGTTGTCATTTTCAAACTACAAAACAGTACTTCAGAATGCAGTAGAAGTGCTATTAAAGACTACTAGAAACAAAAAAATAGTTTTCCCAAGCATTGACAGTGATTATAAGTCGTTCACACATCTTTTCCTTTTAATTTGTCCCCACAGTTTTATTTTCCAAGGCCTCAGACACCTTCTTGCTTCAACATTTTAGGAGCAGGCATCTCATCTATTATAGCCCAATCAAGCACCACACCTGAGTTAAGCTCAGCTCCATTTATTTTACTATCAGGTACAATAATACTGCAAGCCAAAAATTTGAAGGCAGGCTTTGGAACTAAGACAATGCCTGTTTACAAACAATTATTAACTACAGCCTAATTATGCATTTTTTGCCACAATTTTCAGGAAAGCAATCTATCTTCCCAGTCTTTTTTCCTCAAACTCTATCAAGCACTAAGACATTCTTAGTGGCATCTTTCAAGCTAAACACTCAACACCAAAATGCTCTCAAACTACACATTTTTAAAATGACAGAATGATTTGGGCACATCAGTGTTTTTCAAATTCCTTGTGCTTAAAATATTCTATTGAACTACCCAGAATTCAAGAAGCTTTAGAGATGCTGTTTTTACTAATGCTGACAAATATGGCAAAAAGCCAAATCTGCCTCCTCCAGGCTCCAGAAGGTCAAACAGGAATAAGTGGAGACATGAATCAGCCCAGAAATGTGGGATTAGAAGATGTGCAAGCAAATCTTAGCCTCATTATAGTCATTACAGCAAAACTACCATTGCATGTCTTTAGTGGGTACAGGGGGAACCCTTTCCACCCAAAACATCCTGATTAAGGCATGAACCACTCCAGTTTCCAGTGCTGCAAAATAGTGGATCTCAAATCCAGCAAGGCAAATTACTAAATCCTTCTTCAGAGCAGCTCTGTTTAATGTTGGCAGGCAGCGTGCCTGGAGTATCAGAGATTTCTCCTCGTCTCCCATTCCCTTATTTGACTTTGCTGACCCAACTGAGATATGGGGAATCACATCTCGTCCCCAGGAACTCCCGTTCTACCCAGCCTTCACTCTCTCATCCCAGCTGAGGTGGCGAGATTTATTTATAGGCACAGGAGTTCAAAGAGGTTTTGCACCTTTTTATTGTAAAAGGGATTCTCTGTAACCTGCAGGTATCAAGACCATTCTCCTGAAGTTCCTGCTCTGCTTCATGGGCTGCTTGTGCTGTGAACTTGATCCATCATTTTGTTGGCAACTGGAAAAGTTTGTGTAATCTGCAATTCTATTCAGCTATTAAGACACTCGATGGACAGAAGTGACCCCAGTTTCACAAAAACGCACAATTATCACTGAAAATTCATCAACACAAATACAGAATCAGAATTTATCAGTATCAGAATTTAACTTGCATGTTATTGAAATAACCTGCTAAGCATTAATATACAGGCAGCAACCAGTGGCTTAAGGGATATTTTCTTCTTCTAACACATCCAGTAGAAGCTTGAAATCCTTTTGCTACCTAGGCAGAGAGGCCTTCTTTGTGTTTAAAAGTAGCACTGAAACAAAAATACTTTGATTCCTCAGGACCAAGTGCTTAAGGTTGTTTACAAGTAATTGATAAAGCCCAAGAATTCACTACAACACCTTGCTGTTATTTCCAAGCAGTTGCAACCAGAACTTGGAGAAGTAGCTCTTTTGGTGCGTTTTTTATCCAGCTTTTTACAGTTCTTCTTACAAAACGTCAGTCCTGTCCAAAAGGGAGAGGTCTGATTCCCACAAAAGGCTCAGCTCCCCTGAAACAGATAAATGATACTGCTGGCCAAGCAGGCCCAGAGAAAGGAAGTTTGTGCAATGGGTATCTCCAAAGTGACCCCAAACATGCTGTCAGATCCGCCTTTGTTCAGGAAGGGAGAACACTGTGGGTGGAAGTTTCTCCAAACTCTCTCTCAGCTGAGGCTTGAGGACAAAACCTTCCAAGGCCATGGGAAGGAATCCTGAGGATTTGGGGGCTTTGGATCAGCTGTGAGGCCCTGAATTACAGATGAGCCTAAAGTCAGTAATGACCCAAAAATATTTCAAGGCTTCCTTCTCCCAGCTGATGCTTTAACACTGGTAGACAAACATCCATATTTAAACTATATTGCTAATAAATATTTTTTCTCCAGATGCTCTGCTTATTTTCTGAATAACCTCTTGAAAACAAACAGAAAGGATTGTAGTTTAAGGATGAATAAATGAGTTGTTGTTATTATTATTATTATTATTATTATTATCATCCTGTGTTCTTATATCCCACTGATGATGGTAATAGCTATGGAAAAGTGTCAGGAAAAATGAATCTCAATAGCTACAGAAAAGGTTCTTCTTTAAAATCTGAAATTGATCTGTGCACAGGCACAATTCAAAAATTAAAGCAACTCTGGACTAGTTTCAAGTGTTCTTACCCAGGAATTTCTGTTATAGCTGTATCAGTGATAGCTGGAAGTATTTGGAGAAAGCATATCAAAACTTTAATAAAATCGCTGTGCATGGGTACTCACCATGGAACAACCAGAAGTACATTTATACAGTGCAGGGACCAATCTCTTCAAATAAGGACAGCAGATAATTAAAAATACACATCCCCCACTGGAACAGGCACTGCAAAGGGAAACAGAGCTCACTGTGGACAAGAACAAACATGAGGATGAGTGAACATGCAGACTCTGGAAAGACTAAATCACCGCAAAAGGAAATTGGTCAGAGAACAGAAACAGCAAATGTGGGGAGGGCATGTTTTTGTTCAAATTTTACTGAAAGTTTGGTTTCTTACAATGACCTTGGCTGTTGGCTGCTTTAGTTGCAGCAGCAAAACAAAAACAAAACAGGAAATTCCACAGTTGTCTGAATCAAAAAGTGGACAGAAGAAAAGGGAAACGACAAAAATTTGAAAGATTTTTGGCAGAAATTCAAGCAGAAAAATTGAGTCCAGTTGGCATTTTCATTATTTCTTTTTAAAATTCTCTTTAAAGTATTTTTCTTATTGGTATTTTATTTCAATGCTTTGTTGAGCCAGTATCTTGCATTGAGCATAATATGTTGGCTTTTTATCACTTAAAGCAGTTGCTGATAGTGTATTAGCAGTTGTTTTTCAGTATTAAGTAACTTAAAACTGCAAAATCTCTCTGAACTCCATCCACACTGAATGTGTGACAGGATCTGTCAGGCTGAATTAGTTTTATTTTGGGATCATGCTGATCAGAAGATGCCAACAAAGGCACTAAAAAGCATCAAAGCAAAAATAATCACCTCTGAATTAGGAGGCCTCTTCCCATCAGTGACTGCTGACATTTCCTTGAGGACTGGGCAGGTGAGAGCCTCACTGGGTTGCATTTTTTATGTGCACTATGAGCACTCATTGACTTCAACCAGGAACAACAGAACCTGAAACAGGGAGCACAGAGGGGTCAACACCTGTGCAAAACTCAAATGTAACAAGCAATAAAGCTGCACAATGTCTGATGACTGGCAGGAGAGGGAATATGACTGCAAGAAAATGTCCTGTATTCCTCCTTGGTGTGTAACTTATTCAAGCACAACCCTGAAGAAAATAATCAACACGTCTTTCATACATGTCTTAACACTGTTATCATATGTAATGTGTCAAAATTTGTTGTTGCATGTGAGTTTCACGAGAAATAAGTTTAATAACTTGTTTAAGTTTCCATTATAAGCAGCCGTGCAGCAGTGAGCCCAGCAGCAGGGAATTGGGCTTTTTTATTCTCCCAACAAGAGGAAAATACGTTCTCTGTACGTAAAATAAAGGCTGGTAAATAGATCTAAAACATGGCAGAAAAATAAAATCTTATCTAAAGCATGAGATTAAGTAAAACGGGGGAGGGGGGAAGTAAAAGAAATCTAATCTTCCTATTTGAACAAGCACTTGTGTCCCTGTGTTTCACCTGCCAGCTCCAGCTGTGCACAGCAATTCCACACACTCTACTCACAAGCTGCTCCTATTGTCTTGGGGGACTTTTGTTTAGTCTGTGGTAGATAGCTGCGTTTGAAAATAATAAGAAAAGAGAACTCTGTATTATCAGAACTCATGCCAAGCAACTATAAAGAATTTTGATGGCTCTTTCATTTCACATGAGGCTTTAATCTGCAACAATTACCTTCTTCCAGCATGTGTGTGTTCCCTCTTTGTGACTGACAGGGAATACAAAAGGCAGGATAAGTGATATTGGCTACAAGCCACTTGGATATGACCTTTTCATTGAAATGTTTAAAGCTTTGGCTGCTCCTGAGGTTTAATCCTCAGTTCCTCACTTGGGCAAAATGCTTACAGATCTGGAATTTTTTCCACAATGATTAATTGAGCCGTTTATTTCTGCTCCCTTGCTTTCCCGGGCAATCTGATCACATGTGGCTGACTTGAGCACACACGTTCTTAAGATCAACAAAAAGAAGTGAGAGTTGCAGTTATTTCTGTATTTCTTTCATGTCACAGCCTATGATTATCAGGTAGGATGTAAAGCATCTGGAACAGAGTCAACATGCTCTAAATAGTGCAGGACTCTTTGGAAAAATATTCTTCCAATAAAATAAGGAGTCCTTGTGTTTGTGTTCGCCACTGGACCCACTGCTAAAATAATTATTTTACAAGATGTCACGGTAGTTATTGTGTTGTTATAGTAACTTCTCATGGGCTTATATTCTTACTACTTTAAAACTGAATAAATAAATTAGCATAAGAGGAAAAAATATTTTACTGAGACAACTCAGTGCCCATTACCACAAAGTAAATATTCAAGAATCATTTCCAAATGATCACTAGGTGCCATTTTCAGTTTATGGCTGATTAGTGGTATTTTTTATTTTTTTTTTTTTTTACCTCTCCTCCAAATGATCCTATATATCCTTGGCTTCTGAGCATTCTGGAAAGCACAGAATTATTTGGAATCCAAGACTGCAAACAAAGCTCTTGGATTCCATGTGGCTGTAGATATAGGAAATGTCACAGCAAAACTAAAGTTGATGGGTTTGTATATCAATAATAAATCTCCCTAAAGAACTCAGAGAAACCCCAACCCACCAGTGCTACCACTGAAAATCACCCCTGTGGAATAAAAAACTGTGTAAGTGATATGTTAGAAAAGAATTTAATCTCTGCCTGAACTCAAAGCTGCCACTGGAGCAGAGACAGGTTGTTCTGGAGCAGTCCTTCCTCCCAGGATACAAACGGGATCTGTTCTGTTTGCAGGGCAAAGGGATCTTTTCCAAATGGCTGCACTGGAGGGAATTTTCCATGCAGTTTTCACAGGCTGCAATGACTGCCACTGCTGCTGCAAGCAAAGAAGGTGAAAGTTAAGTGTTTGCAAGGTGTGCTAAGCCATTGAAGCAATCCTGCAAAGGCACAGAACTTCAGCCAACAGCAAAACAACTTATTTTGCTGACCTGCTGAAGTTACAACAACTTGGTAGATTCCTCTATTTAGAGATCAAAATATAAAGTAGAATATATCTGAGGTATTTTCTTCTTACATAAAAGTTCTGAAACTGAAATAGATGCCTGCTCTTCCAGAAGGACTCTTCCCTAGGAATGGCCAGAGGGTGGTGTGGCATAAAAAGCCAGGGGGATCAGATTAGGGTAAGATTCAATTCTTCAGTTTTAGAAGCAAGTAGTTCCAGCTGGATCAGCCACCAGCAGAATAATTGTCAAAGTTTAACTTTATTAATGCCCATTGAGCAAGTGATACTGCAATGAGGTTAAAAGGGACTGTTCTCAGCTACCTCAGAGCTGCTGCTGGTTGTCCTGGTCACCACTCCTGACGCAAAACTTTCTGTGTAACACAGAGCAGCAGCTCCTTAATGAGGCTCTCACAGCTTTTCTGCAAAGCTTGAACAGTACAAACATTTAAGAGATTTCTGAACGCTCAGAGGTGGCTTTCACATCCAAACCACTCAGTGTGACATCACCCAACTTTACAGCAGCTGTTCCAACCTTAAAGTTTCAAACCTCTGTGAACTCCTAAACCCACTGAAGGTGACAGCTCTGCACAAAGGCTTTGCTTTACCATCCTAATACAATTAAACCTTAAAGCTCAGACTCTTTCCACTATTTCAGATGTACAGGCTGCCAGTCTGCCTTGTAGTGTGGGCAACTGGTAATTAGGAAGTTTGACATGTAGCAAAATATCTGTGGGCTAACTGTTGAGCAATTATTCATTCAAACCTGAATTCTGGAATTTCTCAAAACTTCTGATATTTTCCTGTGGTTACTCCAGGAGAAGCAGAGCAATTAATCCAAGAGCCCTCCCAACAAAATGCCATGAAGTCTTCATTACCTTTAACCAACCATTCCTGCCTGCACCTTTCAGCTGTGCTGATGTAACCAGGGAAGAGAACTGGTGTGTATTGACCATAAACAATCACACCCACAAATTAAGGGTAGTGCTAAACAGGCCATTGTTTAGGTAATTCTCAGGCTCATCTTCTAAACAATCCTGTGATCTACTGCCAAATTTATTCTAGTGTTAACTTAAAAAAGAATTGGAGGCTGAAAACCCTTAATGACTTATTTTTAGCACACATTTTTATACAGATGCATTACTGTTTATAAGTGTTGTCAGTATAAAAGGACAAATAACAAATGCCAGATACATAATTTTGGGAAAAAAAAATCAAATCACCAAATTCCTGGAACTGAAGGTTTAGTATAAACTCTTAGTAATTTTAGCCTAATAACAACTAAAACCCTCACAAATTTGGTAGTATTTACCAAGACTTAGCATCTCTGGTCACACTAGAATTCATCAAAACTCTGCAATTAATCATCTTGATGGATATGACTCGGGTAAATGTGCAACAGTTGGACACACCCATGGACAGGGTGAGAGGAAAGTTCTGCCAGTATTTTCTTTGCTTCTGTAAACAATCTGTCATTTAAAGTGTTTAACTTCTTGCTAAACACTTGTAAATGTAAGATACTGAAATAATGAAGGAGCAAGCAAATTGTAAATCAAAGCCTTCAGTTTTTCTCATCATCAATCTGTTTTGTTCATGTAATGGGAAATAAAACGTTACATCCTAAAAGATCTGTCAAAAATTTCAGTTATATAAACATGATCCCTACAGTGCATAAAGTTCATGCTAGACATAGCTCAGGGGGTGTCTTCAGGTTCACATTTATCCCAGACAAATTTCGGGGGTTTTCTGCAAATAATTTATTTTGGTGCTCAGAAACTCAAAGTGTTGTTAAATAAACACAGGGAGTATCCCTGCATGGGAGCCTAAATGAATTTGAGAGATCCTCCAGGATCTAAAGCAGTTTTCTTGTCAGTCTTGATAAAACAGCCTAGGACTAGAGAGTGGTACTCAAATTACAGCCATATTATGTACTCCCTCCTCAGGATCCCAGAGACCAGGGAAGTAAACACTGAATTACTGAGCTGAAACTGAGAACAAGTTCTAACAGCCCCACACTCTCTAGCTAAACAGGGAGAAAGTCACTTGAATTCAGCTGCTCTTTTCTCTCAGCAGGGGTTGTTTTCTGTGGCACAGAGAAGAGACTTGGATGTGAGAAAACATTCCAAATATTAAACACTTCTGAAAACTCTCTGAGGTGCCTCTCTGTGCCTCAATAGATCTCAAAATGTGACCACTGAATGCCACTTTTAACTGGGCCTTTGACAAAACCAAACAGGAGGAAAAAGGGATGTTTTAAAAAAGCGATATGAAAAGTTATTTATTGTAAAGTGATAATGAAAGTTGGTTTGTTGGGGGTTTTTTGGACAAAAAAGGATGCTCAGTACCTCAATACCTTACAACATAAGGACCCAATCTCCAAGTGATCCTTCAAAGATGTGCACACACAGAACACCAGGGGAATTGGTTGTGTGAATATCTGCCTTAAACTGGTGTTTAACTAAGAGGTATTACAAATAGGAAATACTAAACATTTTAAATCCAGCTGTGGCCACACTACAAGTGCTGAAGTTGAAAATAACACACTAACTCCAAGTGTATTTTCAAGAGCAGTGCCCTGTATGTAATGATCACAAATATGCAACACTGGGTGTGACTGCTCACATTTCTTTTGTTTTGATTTGTCCTTGACCGCTCAGGGAAAAAACCACTCTAATATTCTGTGCCATTACTCATCTCAGAAGCAGTTATCTGTTACAACAAGAAAACTCCAGCCGTGCAAAAACCAGTACTAGTAAAGCAAGCTGGAGGGAACCTATTGCTCATGCTATAAAATGTGTTTATAAATTGCACATGCTCCAGTTCTCAACATGAAAATAAATTTCTTGTCAGGTTTGCAGGCTCAGAATCACAGAGAAAGTAAAGCAGTAAGCAGGTAATACAGTCTTATCTATGTATAATGAACACCTCAAGCCACCAGTATTTTTTCCCCTCCACTGAACTTTCTCTTAAATTCTTTTCTCTGTTGTCTGACAAGAACTAAAATAAAGGATTTAGAGTTGATGTGCACAAAAATTCCCTCATTCTCTCACCACAAACTTGTGTATAAATGAACAGCTAACAACAAACCCCATCTATTTTGTCAAAAACAACAGCACTTGAGTACTGGGAGTTCAGATTTCTATGAACCAATGTGGTGGTTGGTGACTTCTGAAAATGCTTTTTTCTTACCTTGGCTGAGATGTATCCAATTGTGTCAGAACTATGGGGCAGTCCTAGTCTAAAGACCAAACCAAAGGAATTGCAGGATAATGTGAACAAACAGCAACATTTACAGCTAAGTGGCATAACCTCAGAACAGATGATTTACAAGAGGAGGAAGATCCAAGGGGCTGATTGCAGACCCATTCCACAAGAACTACCTGGAATCACACAGTTGCCTCAAAACCCACTTTACCTAGTAGGTCACAACATTATTTTGATGTTTAAGCACCAGACAACCCCTTAACCTACTTTGAAAGTGCCCAGTGGAGCACATGTTCCAGTTCTAAAGGGAGGAGAAGAGAGAGAAAAAACCACAAGTCTGTTTACCTGAGAGAATGGATGTGGGCACAGGGAGCGCAAGGCAAGAGGGAAAAACAAGACCCAGCATCCCACAGGCTCCGAGAGCATTCCTGGAAGTTCAGCTCCAGCTCATACTGAGCAGTGTGATGTTCCTTGTCCTTACTGCTGCAGAAAAGATGCTTCTCTAAATGTCTTGTGAAGCAGAAGAGGAGCCAGAAGATCCTCAGAACTCTGGATTCCTCTCCACTTCCCAGCCCCACCCCAATGGCAGCACTAGCAGCTGCTTTCTGAGCAGGGAATGGAACACTATCACCCCCAGCACTCAGCAAAAGCCAACCTCCTCACAGGATTTGGAGACCTGAGGCCTAATGGGAAGATGCTCAAAATTTTATTGAGCTCTGCTTTGTGCTGTGTTGAGCAACAGGTCCCAGCCTGTGAATTCAGCAGCATGTAAACATTTTTTAAGGTTTAACACTTTCAGATCCCACACCAAATGCAAGCAGTATTTCAACTCAGTTGGTCAGCACTTTCCACAGCACATTTGACAAGTTTGCCTCATGCTAAAAACTAAGAAATCCTTTTTTCTCTAATTATTATTATTATTATTATTCTTTCCACTAGTATCCGTAACATGCCAAGCAGTTTCCAAACACCCTCTTCTTGCTTTGAGAAGTTCACAGTGCTTGCAATAAAGACCGTGGGATAAGGCACACCCATACCACTGGCCTCGACCAGAAACACACACAACTCTGTCTTGGTCTTGTGGAATTCTTTTCTGCTGCATGGAGTGGTACCACTATTGTATCCCATTCCCCTGAGCAGAGGGAGTCTCATCTCTCCTAGATGCCCAAATAAGATGGGACAGTTCTGTTGTGACTAACTTTTACAAAGATGATAATTCTTCATGAGTCTCAGTCATCGTGAGTCAGGCCCATCACCTCTAGTAACTCCACTAAAATGTTCTTCACTGTGTAGTATTGTCCAGACAAAGAACTGTAAGGAGACAAAACAGGTTAATAAAAAATGCAACATAACATGAAGAAGTGAGCACTCACATAAATAATTTCAAGGTGAAGCTAATGTAGTTTTGATTCCCCCTCACTCCAAATATTATTTGTGTTTGGGTTGCACTTGAGGTCAAATTCTTGTCATTTATCTAAGGTGCGAACTCAAATGTCTTTAAACCAGTTTGAAAATATTACTTGAAATTTGTAAAATAAACTAATCTTCCCTAGAAAGAAAAGGAGTCATAATTCAATCACACTCTGCCCTGTCCAATAGCACACTGAGTTTATGCAGTGGATTGACACTGAGCTGCAGAGTCATAACTCCACCATCATTCATGGCAATTCTTATCGAAAAAAGGAAAATATTTCACAAGAGAAACATTCTTGCTGCGCTTTGGAAGTGATGTGAAATGTTAGATGCTTATCCAAATGAAATAAAGCCTCTGAGCCTTCAGAAAAAGGTTTATTTCTAGAGAAGGATTAATATTGCTGAACAGAGGCTCAGAAAGCTCCATGCAATAACCATATTGAGATGCTTTCCCAGTTACCAACACCTCACAAACATCTGAATCAAACATGAGGCAAGAACCTGGCATAAACCTCTCCTCTGTGGGTGACAAAATATCAAACAGTGCCTTAGTTCTAATCAGATTATCACATGAAAAGGAAAACTTTAAAAGGCAAATTACACAAACTTAATCTGTATTCCTCTTTCAGAATTATATTAGGATTTCATCCTAGGAAATCTGTGACTAACCCAGAAGCTCAAGACTTCTAAATACCAAACACCAACAGTTCCATGGTAAAATAGGGACAGCTTCTTCACCTGTTGGGGTGGAAGAGCTAAATCACAACATCACATCAGAAACTGTCAGGTGATTCTAGGCCAAAAATAACCATTTGTTTAAAGGAAATTCCTTGATTAAGAAGAAAAATGCATCATATGACAAGAGCAGGGTAGACTTTGGTGCCTGCTAGCACAGGGAACACAGCTGTAACTACAGGGAAAGTCACCTTGGAGTGTAATGCAATTCCCAGACCATTCAAGGTCCAGAAGAAATCCATTTACAGCTAAGAACTATATAAATATCACATGCAAGAGAATGCCAGGACAGTAATGCGAGAAGGTGGGAAAGGAAAATGGACTATTAAGAGAGGGGAAATGAGGAAATACAACTCAGGGATTCTTTGGTTGGATGAGAAGGAAGTTGTGAATGATGCCTGATGTGGGGCACTGTGCTTTGAGATGTTCCTCAGAGGGCCAGCGAAGAGATTGCAGCATTGCCCAGAAAAAAATAAAATAATAAAAAATATATTTTCTTGCTTTTGATAATTCAAGATTCCAAATAGAAACTGGATCTAATAGAAGGTCTCATAAATTTAGTCTTAAATAAGGGACTCAGCAGCAAAAATGATAAACGGTGGTATAAACAAGAACAGAAGCTTTTCTTCAGTAACTAAATATTTAGCTGGATAATCCCCAAGGATTCCTCTAATCTCAGATAAATTCTTGCCTGGCCCAAATCAGAGCATCCTTCAAGCCTTATCTGTACCCTTCTGAGAAGTACTCAAGGTCCCAGAGACCTTCACTGTGCTGTTCCAAATGAGCCTCAGCCAGCCCTCATGAAACAGGGGGAAACAAGCACAAGGAAGAGAGGAAAACCACGGGATATTCTGAGAGAACGCCACAAGAGCTCCTATGCTCCCTCACTCTGTCCTAATTACTGAAGACTTTTGCCTCTTGCCAGAAGTGGCTGCAAATGTCAGCTGGGAGCTGGCTGTGTGCAGCAAGCCCCAAACCTGCAGGATGACAAAAACACCCTCCAAAACCAGGTGATGCCTATGTAACTTAGGTCAAAGTTGCAAGGTACTTATAGAGCTTGGGTTATAAGATATCTATGTAACCCAATATCAATAGAACCTAAACCATGGCTTTTTATCAATATAACCTGAAGCATAACTGTGTGTAATTATATAGCCTGAATCATAACTTTTGATACACGTATAATCTGATATGAATAACTTTTTAGACAATGTAATGGCTAGTATATGGTTAACTAGTTGCTTAGACAAAAATTGCTGGATAGACAAAAAGAGATAAAAGACTCACCAGGTGTATCATTTCAGAGATAGATAACTGTGGTACTAATGAGAAATTGGCAAGTGCAAAGCCAATTAGCCACAAAACAAAGAATTTAGGCCGGTTAAGACCAGAGAGACCGAGGAGCACCGTAACTACGCATGCTCCAAAGACAAAGCTGAAAAGTTCAAGTGCAAAGAAGACTTTGGAAGCCTTCATCAAAGACCCCTGAAGACCCCTGAATTAGGGGAGCACAAGCACAGTGCAAAAAAATTATCTAATAACCATGAGATCATACTATGTAAATTAAAGTAAATAAGTAAATAAGTTCCAGCACATATGTGATGATGTTGTAACGACATAGCAATAATAAGCATAATTTACTGTACAAATATACCACAGCACATGACAAAGGTGGGTGAGTTAGGAGGAGAAATCCCTGTCACCACCAGCGCTGAAATAAACAAATACCTGCTCTATAGACATCGGTCCATGGGGATTTATCTCCAGCCTATCTTTTGGGCATCACAGGGCAGGGCAGGAATTGTCACATGGAAGGGCAGCTCTTAATAGAGCTCATCTAATGAGCCACTTCTGTGTGGAGGCATTTTTGATTTTTTGGTGTTGAGAACTAAAATTAATTTCTTTTGGTAATTTTAAAGCTTATCAATTTGGAGGAAAATTCCTGCAACAGCCTTTCATAATGTACCAATTTCCATACAATTCTGTGGCCCTCCAAGCATTTACACAGTAAGATTTTAATTTTGTTGTAGGAAACTCCTGTAACAAAATTCTGTATGAGATCTTATGGAAAGGAAGATGGCATTTATTTTAAAATAAATCTGATCACACTGACTTTAGTCAGTGGAACTCTCACTCAAATACTCACAAGCACAAAGTGTTCTCTATCAGAATATTTTATGGCTCCAGTTCAGGTGCCCATCTTCTTGACACCTTCTATTTAGGTTAGTTCCTCCTCTTCACCTGAATGAAATCACACATCTGGCACTTTGTAGCCATTAACAGACCTTCCCTCTTAACCCTTGTTCTACAATATCCTTTGCAACCACCACAAACACATCTTTTTCCCATTGTCATTTTAAGACAGCGCTACATAATTTGAATGAGGAAAAAATTCCCTACATGTCAAGCTTCAGAAATAATTATAGTATTAGAGCTACAAGCAATTGTAGCTGCTAAAGATTAGAAATTGGGTTCTACAAAAAAATCAGCAAATTCTCAACGTACTATTTATGTTATCATAAAAAGCACCAAACTGCTCCTTGTAAAAAAAAATTTTGAAAAATCTTATCTACTAAACACATTTGTGTCTTAGAACAATTCCAGACATACGACATTGTGCAAAGAAAAAAATCCATTAATAGTATCTACCATGGCTGAGCTCTGTTTTTTAATTAGGTGAAACAAAAGATCCTAAATTTCTATTAGGGGAAAAAAGTCAATTTTACTCAAAGAATGCACTTCTACGCATACAACATTTTATCAAAACTGTAGATAACAGTGTTTAACATCTGTACCACAGAATGTTTAATTCATTTGCTTGGTCCAGATCTTTGTTTTAGTGAAAAGAAGTAGAAATTAATTTTCTGTGAGGAATAAATCTTGAACAACTCCCGAATCAGGGTACACAGCAGTGCCAGCACTCCGTCCCAGTAAGGACACCTGACATGCAGATTAGTCCCAACAGGAATGTTTTATTGATTATAGCCTGTCATATGACAGTCCCTCTGCTATTTATGTACAACTAGCATCAAGTTTCATCCTGGGCCACTGCCACTTTGGATTTAATTTTACTTGGATCCAACTACATCCACACGAAGGAGTCTCCTACAGTTAACATTCCTTGGTGTGGGAGCTGTTTTCCCTTGAAATTGCTGGGATATATTTTCAATAAGGGCCTAAAACTGCTGCAATTCATAATTTGTGCCTTAAATCCACTGCTTTCAAAATGCACACATCACTAATTTCAGGCCAGGACACAGACATGAACTCGGATTAAGGCTTTCTTTCACTTTTCACCCAAAAATGAAGTTAATAGATTACAGTGGTCATTGGTACCTGTGTTACAGCCAGCTCAGGAGAAAGGCAAGCTCACTCTGCCAGAACCATGAGTAATCCCTATACAAAATTACTTGGGTGGGTCAGGTAGCTCTCACTTTAAGTGCAGGGAGCAGCCCCCTGGCCAGGACAGAATTTTCTCCCAGGATGTCGAATCACTCAATGCCCAGAGCTGCAGAACACCAGCCCTGCTGAAAAAGAGAGGTGGCAGTGAAGCCTCATATGCAGCACTTTGGATTTCTTCAGAATTTGAAAAAGATTTTATGGTGTTCTTTACCACAAAAAGCCAAACAAAACAACAACAACAATCAAAATTCCCGTTAGTCCTGTGTGACTCTACTTTTATTCAGTCATTTCAGATTTTGTTAGAAGGAGACACATGATACAGTTAAACATCAAACTCTGTGGTCATGTGGGGATTGAATGCTAAAATTAACAGAAGAGTTTCTGCTGGCACCACCAGTGAAAAAATGGACAGACCCCAGGCTTTGCTCCTTCACAGACCCACCACAGGGCCATGCAGAGTTAACCAAGATCCTTTTAATTATTATCTCTTCCATGTAGGCTTTGTGTCAGGTTTATCAATGTAGAACATTCCTGACTTCCCTCTTTTTCCTTCACTGCCCTGCAGCCCCCCCAGTGCTAAGTATGAGAGTATTTAAAACACCATGGGACACACTGTGACCCAGCAAGCCCAGGGGACAATAAATCCAATTTCAATACAGCCATACACTGCTATGCTACCAGGGGACTAATATTTTCTATATCTACAGGAAGCTCAAACTTCATGAATCAACTCTGAGTTTCCTAGAACCATAGAATTGGTTCCAAGTACATATATTCCAATTGTTTGTTTTAAACCAACCAAAGTTATGATACTCATTATGGAGTCAAACGGAAAAAAAAAGTTACCAGCTCCTACAACAGTAAAAAGAAATAGAAAAATTTGTGTTTTCTTGGTGTGGGGACCCAGTTTAAAAGACGAAGTCTTCCATCCAAATCCATATAGTTTGTTTCAAAGTAAGAAAAAAAAAAACCAACAAACCAATCTGTTGCTTTAAGCAAGATTTTTTTTTCCCCCCAGACCACTGGCTGACTACAGGGATAAATTCAATCCAATTTTTGCAGTCTCCAGCTGAGCCTGATGGTAGATCCCTTCTGCTTTCCCAAGCAGGTCACAGAGCACTCCTAATCAGTACCAGTGTGCCGTTCTTTTATCTGTGGCCGCTTACTGGCCAGGGATGGATTTTAAGTACAAGCCGTAGCCAAAACATAGCGTTGTGAACTGCAATGAGTTCTGTTAGTGCTGGAGCTGACCTTCTGCAGTCTCAAGGAATGCTAAACAAGCCCTGCAAGTCACTGCCACCCTGCCAGACTCACAATGAATAGATCCATGGACACAGATAGTATCCAAGGCACTCTGTGAGCAGCCTGGGCTAATATTGGCTGCTGCAGCCCCATTGAAAGAGTCATGCCAGAGGTCACAAACCATCCTTGGCAGCTTGGGGGGAGTCTGTTAAAACAGGAAAAGCAACACTCACTTACCTGCTGCTTTTTTCTTGTCTTAAAGGCATCTAGAACTATTTAAGCTCTAAGAAGAAAGACTTTGCCTTCTCAGAGCCTTCCCAAGGTATTCTAAAGAGCAACAAAAATCATCCTCCTGCTTACCTGTATTAATGGAACTGCACATTCATGTCTCAGTATCACCTCTAAGTGTTGTACACTGCAAGGCTGACATATATTTATTTAGTCAGTTAACACGACAAGAAAAGTAGTGGTGATGCTGGCAAGTGCAGCCAGAACTGAGAACTAGGTTTCCAAATGGAAGAATAATTAGGCTGTATGGCCAACAAAAGAGAAAGATATAGATAACAAGGAGATTCCTCTCTTTGCATATTAGCCATCTGGTTGCTAAACCAAAGTTCTCTTTCCACATGAAGTAAATGGATGGCCTGTTAGAGAACAGGATTCCTACACAGAAGGAAGCTTCCTAAGTGCAGAATTTGTGCCTGTACCTTTTTTGCCCTGCAAGTTTCTCAGAAAAGACACTTTCCTGAACATATTGAAATGTCACAATGAAGTGACAAATGTCATCTTTACCTCAGTCTTCATGGAAAAGAGCATGATTAGGTATTTAACTAAATGGGGACACGGATCCAGCTCAGAATATCGGTCTTCTCCCTTTCACTGATATGGGAACAGAGTTCAGGAAAAGCTCTCAATGTCCATTCAAGTGGTCAGGAACAAGGCTAGAAAGTAGGTCTCAGCCCTTTTTCCATATAGTCACTTAGTGATCATTCATGGACCTTATCACCATGGTATTTTATGGAGCTGTTAATGAGGAAGATCTAAGGCTAAAATTTCATGGGTAGTGCAGATCATGGATAGAACAGAGGTTTGGAGCTGGATGCCTGCCTAGAGGTTCTCTTGCTCCCATTACCACAAAGCTGGGCAGCCATTGTGTGACCTTGGAAAGGATGGGTTTTCTTTACTGTAAACTGGCTGTTCTGCTTATATTTCAATAATGCCTCAAGTCTGAACTCATATTCTAACAGGTGTTGCCCTGACAGGGATACTATGACATTATTTTTCTTGCCATAAAAAAATGTGTAGCTTAAATTAATGAAGAACAGTATTGTTATTCTCATTTTGAGGGAATGAGGAACTCCTTTGTGAACAGCACATTAGAAGCACTAAAAGCATCCCAAGCAACTTTTGAAATGCTGCAATTATTGCATAAGGTTGTCATTACTGAGTCAAGTAATTTTTTGCTAGACTCGGTGTTAACACGTGGCCTCTCACAGTGAAGGGATGTGCAAAACAGTAGCAAGCAGCTGCTAAATACTCAGTAGTTTACAAGATACTTGTGAGGTATATTGCCAAAGCTTATCTATCTAGTTTCATTTTCATTCCTGCTATCAGCTTGTTCTGACCAGCATTGGAAATCACATCTCTAGTGATACTCTAAACTCACATTCTGAATTGTCTCTGTGCAGTGTCAGAGTTTAGTCATCAGTGAGTGATGCACTTCCCAGTACTTATAACCGTACAGGTTGCCCTGGATTTTAAAGTCACCCTGAACTGACAATGTGCCTTGTCTGATACACTTTGAATTGCTCCAACTCTTATCTTTTCTGACAAGAGTTTCTAGAGACATGCTGGTATTTCAAACACTATAAAATATGTCTAGACTTTTGGGTGTCTCTAAGCAGAATGGCCAAATCACTTTCAGGTCCATGACAGCCCAGATTACTGCTCGTTTAGGTCTCACAGGCTTCCCAAGACCAACAAGTTCCTGATCACTTCCCTGTCTTATCGCTGCCTTTGTAAACTGCAGAGATCCACGGCTGGGAGAAATGATTTGGAATGTGGGCTACGCTTGTGTATTTGCTAAAGAACTGCCTGGATCATTACAAGGTGTGCAAAGAAGAAAACCTGTATTTGTCAGGACCTAATTTAACACACTTTGCAGGAAGGTCTTTGATATTGACTGTGGCAAAGGCTGCATTCCATGAACGCTTTGAAAATGTCTCTGAAGAAGCCAAAAGATGTAATAAGGATAGATAAGTGTAACACTTCCTTGCTACCAAGTCATCTAAATAAAAAGCTAACACTCAGCCTATGCTACCAGGCCTTTCTCCACTGGAAATTAGCTTCCAGGACTTGAGCTAAGGGTGAGGGAGACAAAAACACAGCAGGAGATGTCTGGCATCTGTGCACCCCACACAGCAGTTACAGCTCTAAGCCATGTGCTAAGGATGTGGATGACACCTCCCAACTAAAGGAAGACAGGCAAGGAAGCAGAGGGATTTACAGCTGAGGAACCAGAACAAAGCCCAGAGCTTCTGCCAGACTCCTTCATGATTTGCTGATCAAAAGTCGCTTGGGATGTCTGACCCTTAGAGTTCCTCATTCCCTCAAAATGAGAATAACAATACTGTTCTTCATTAATTTAAGCTACACATTTTTTTATGGCAAGAAAAATAATGTCATAGTATCCCTGTCAGGGCAACACCTGTTAGAATGAGAGTTCAGACTTGAGGCATTATTGAAATATGAGCAGAACAGTCAGTTTACAGTAAGGAAAAACCCATCCTTTCCAAATAACCAGAGCCAAAACATGCTTCATGACCCGCAGCTTCAGCTACAATTGTAACATGCACTTCATGAGGTTTTCTTTCTGCACTTCCTTTTCTTTTGGAGGTTCACACCAGTTAGTGAAACCCCATTGTAACTGCAGCACATTCATTCACAAGGCATTGGGGAATTCTTACTTCACACTGGTTAAACAATTCACTGATCTGTTTACAGAAAAACTGTGCCAAATAGCTGGACTGTTGTCATGAACCTTCACCCAGACCTTTTTTATAGCAGTTACTAGAATGTAATGTAAAATTAAATTAAACAGCATTGGATGAGTTCCTATGAAAAGTAGAAAGATAAATTCCATATTACATCCAGCAAATGAAATTTGGACAAACAGCTCTTTCTTGTGGATGAAAGACAGTTTTACACTGGGATTTACCACTGATTTCCACAGCATATCCCTGTGAAAGACAAACAGCTACAAGCAAATATTATTGCCCACCTGTGTACGTGTGCTCTGATACACAGGGAAGGACTAAAGACTACTCAATTCTTATCAAATCCCATTCTATTTTTGTCCATCACTCTTCTCATATTGAGTCATGCTTGCTATCATTTTTATGCAGAATTATCACACTTCAGATCATGATAGTTTTCAGTGAAGAAATTGATGTCTATATAACTTAGGTCAAAGTTACAGGGTGCTTATAGATCTTGGGTTATAAGATATCTATGTAACCTAATATCAATAGAACCTAAATCTTGGCTTTTTATCAATATAACCTGAAGCATAACTGTGTGTAATTATATAGCCTGAATCATAACTTCTATACCTATATAACCTGATACCTATATAACCTGAACCATGACTTTTGATACCCATATAACCTGATATAACTTTTTAGACAATGTAATGGCTAGTATATGGTTAACTAGTTGCTTAGACAAAAATTGCTGAATAGACAAGAAGAGAGAAAAGACTCACCAGGTGTATCATTTCAGAGATAGGTAACTGTGGTACTAATGAGAAATTGGCAAGTGCAGAGCCAATTAGCCACAAAACAAAGAATTTAGACCGGTTAAGACCAGAGAGCCCGAGGAGCACCGTAACTACACGTGCTCCAAAGACAAAGCTGAAAAGTTCAAGTGCGAAGAAGACTTTAGAAGCCTTCATCAAAGACCCCCGAAGACCCCCAAATTAGGGGAACGCAAGCCCAGTGCAAAAAAATTATCTAATAACCATGAGATCATACTATGTAAATTAGTTCCAGCACGTATGTGATGATGTTGTAATGACATAGCAATAATAAGCATAATTTACTGTATAAATATACCACAGCACGTGACAAAGGTAGGTGAGCTAGGAGGAGAAATCCCTGTCACCACCAGCACTGCAATAAACAAATACCTGCTCTATAGACATCGGTCTATGGAGATTTATTTCCAGCCTATCTTTCGGGCATCAAAATACTGATAAAACACAAATATTTGCAGTTTGTGTCACTATAAAGAACAGATTTAGATTAGGGGGACTAAAGCAAGTTTCCTCTATTAAAGATACGTGATTGATCACCCTAAACTCTCTCCTCCCCTCAAACGAGAGGAGCACTTCGAAGAAGAGCACTCAGCCTTTTCCACACGGACTCTCCCGAGCAGGTATCACATTTCCCAAGGAGCGGGGCAGTTCCTGCAAGAGCAGCGATTCGCATCCCGGCTCAGGGCTGTAACTTTCCACTGCCCAGCCGGCTCCTCGCTGTGCCCCAGGCTGGCCTGACCTCTCGCAGCGCAGCCCCTCGCTTTCGGCCGTGCTTGTGCACATTCCAACAGCCAGGATAAAACCGGGAGCGAAGCCGGTGAGACAGAGTAAGTGAAAATTCCAACAGGAGAGGAAATCAGGGAGTGAAGTGGTTTTCTACACAGTTACTGCTGCAAATAAATGAGACCGGGATCCAGTTTCTAGTGAAGCTTGTGTTGCATTTACTATAAAGCAAAGAGAATCAGGCTCTTTGGCTGTTATTTTGTCATGAGCAGAGCACACTGGGAACAGGCATCTTTTCAGTCAAACCTCTGACCTGACTGACACAGGACCTGAAACTGATTTTGCAAATTAGGGCCCTAAATACAAAGGCCCTGCTGAGAGGAGTAGCAATATCTTACCTCCACACAGCTTCTTTTAAATAACCTCTCATGTTTTTTTAAAGACAACTTGAGGAGGAAGGATAAACATTCTTCTCCCTCTCCTGTTCTTCCTACCACCAAACCTTCTCTTTTGACATGTGAGAAATCCAGCTCCTGCTCCCTGTCCTTCCAGACCCCCAGGGACAGCAGCCAGCTTCTGCCTGGCACTGTTTGTACCATGCAGAGGGCTTTGCTCTCAAGTCCAGATCAAGAGAATCAGATGTCTGCCTTGAACAAACATTCATTCCTTTGTGATCCTTCACCTTTCCTTCTCTCACCTTCCAATATAAAAGACCTTCCTCAGAAGCACAAAGGGCTGGACCCTGTGCTGAGCTCCTTTAAGACTATAAACTGTAGGAGCAGAGAGAAGCCTGACTCTGAGTTTGCTGGGCTTTCAACGCCAGCTGCCTGTTCCCTGTTGTCCTGGAACATGGAAAGGGGTGGCAGTGCCATAGGAGGCATGTGAAAGACCTGGCTGTGTAAGCAGGAACAGAAGCCATATGAGGTCAGAGGAGGAGCTTGGATCACTCCTGTACTGATGCTAAAAGCAGGGCTGTACAGTCAGTACAGAAGGCAGCAAAAAATAAAGTGCAAGTTTCATGGTGGAGGGATGGAGGAGTTTGCTCCTAATGTGCAGAATATCAGGGAAGACATGGAGAGGAGGGTTTGATGCAAGGCTTGAGGAGGCTGTCCCAAGTTGTTAGGCCCTAGAGACTCAGCCTTTGCTTAGTTTTAAGAACAGTAGAAAAGTAACAGGTTAAACTTTAGTGCTTTACCATGACCAGAGTGTTGCCTTCACCGTGTTCTCAGACACAAAACATAACCCTGAGAGATTAATTCCATTTGATTTTAGTTACAGCCATGAATGCTTACTCAGGGGGAACAGCTTCCTGCAATCCAAGGCTCTATCCTTTCTCTCCAACAGAGCTCCTTTAGGATGAGCAACACCTCCCAAAGCCCAGAGTTTTGTCTGTGGTGGAACCCTTGCATCCAGAACAACTTTCCTAGTTATTAGTGATCCATAATAATTAACAGACTCTGTATCACCAAATTCAACAATTCCCATAATACCCAGAACTACTGATTCTGTTCTAAGGGCATATTCTCTCCACTGGTAGTAATTTCTATGACTAACTTTTACACCAGTATTATCCAATCATCTCTCCTCCCAGAGGAGATTTTCCTTATCTTTTAACCTCATGACTAAATGATAGAAGGTATTAAGAGTCATTCCAATTGGCTCTTCGTATCTTCCTGCAGTATCTCAGCTTGTCTCCATCATGATATCCTCTGAAGACAAAACAAACTGTGTGCTGACTAATCTAGGTCAGCAATTGGTGGCTGTTACTTCTTTTCTTGTCTCAGCAGGATGAAAGCCTGCTGTGTGCCACAAATCCTGCTGCAGGTGTTCTTATGGCAATGGTGGACCTTGGGGCCCTGCTGCTGGAATTAAACAGAACCTGCCAGTTCTGTCACAAAGAAGTATTTACTATCACATTGTCTTGAAATGAGTCAACTCACCTGTGTTGGGGACAAAATGCAAGACAACTGTGCTTTGCATGGACATGAGCCCATATAAAGTAAGGAATTTGTATAAAAACCTTACAGATGTATGTACACATGGCATATGGAAGCTGTGGGACTTTTGCCAGTAAGATCAAAATGGAATGGAACAGAAAATATATTTGGAATTTAGAAGAAACAAAATTATTAGTGAAAAGCACTCTCCACCTGAAATTGATTCACTGCTAACTAGGTAAATAATGGTTCCTATTAAATTAAGGGTGTCTTCTTGCAATCAGTAGGTATTTGTAAATCCCCAGCATTGGATTGAGCTGCACACCCTGTGAAACTCAAGCCAACAACACCTTTGTATAAATTTGTTTAAAACGACTGCTTTTAAACCACTGGGATACAGTAGGATCTCCTAAAAAACATTTGTATAAACCTGCGAATATTAGATGATGCACAGCAATTTTCACCTGATTCCAAGAGATTGCAGACTAAGTTTGCTTAGTATATTTAAGAAGGTAAAAGTTTGCTTCAAACCTAAGCAGCAGTTTCCAGCTTGCCCAGAGTAAAAAAGTGTGTTCTTTTCTTTCAGCAATACGAAGTAGGTTAGATTTAAATTCTAGTCTACAATACTTCCCACTGGAGTGAGTCTAACCCAAATTCACAGCCTTTTGCAGATGACAAAGAGTGTAAGAGTAGTAACAACAGCCGTTAAAAAAGGAATAAGGAAGAATATAGAAATCAGGAGCTTCTTCTGGTTTAAACAATGAAAATGTGAGATGTGCCAGAGTCCTATGGGAAACACATTTTCAGCCTTGCTCCTGACAGGAGCTGGGGACATGGAGCTGCAGCAGTTTTGCCCCTCTCGGGCTGTCAGACACAACTTGATATCTTTCTAACAATAATATAAAGAAAACCTTGCAGCAAATTCCAGCAGACTTTGAAGGGAAAAGAACTAAAGAAAAATTAAGAGCTATACACAGGAACAAGAACGTTGGAACCCAGATGACTTCAAACAAATTACATGGACAATTATATGCTTCACTTGCATGAGTCACTGCTCTGATCATAGTAGCTGTACTGTTGCAATAATTAACTATTTTCCCCCCTATGAAAATTCAGGTTAACTGTGCACTTACTGCAGTTAGTTTTCCCAGGCATAACAATCAGTCACAAAAAAAGCAAAGATGATTGTTTGGGGCATTTACCTGCAAGAGAAGAAAAAATTGAAATACTAAAAAGCTGAGTAGCTTAATACCTTTCTATATAATTGTATTTAAGCCACCTTTTCATACTTGGATAAAACCATGCTTTCCTGAAAGCAATACTATTTTTGCTTAAATTGTACTTTGAAGTACAATCTATAATCAAACTAATCTACAGTACTGATTTTGTATCTGTACCAGGTAATATGTTTTAATACATGCATACGCATTCAGATAATTCTAAATTAAGAAATTTTAATGTCCTGCCCATCCAACTTTTCAAAGTATATACAATTAGTTCACTAACTGTATGTATCAAAACCAGCACAAAAATATATTACTAGCTGATTATACAGTATTTTTAACCAACAAATCTAAAAGTCCTTTGCAAATGAGGTAAATACCTCTCTTATGGACAGGGTAAACTGTGTTTTACTTGAAGCAGATCCAGAGAGTCCTCATTTCTAGGCCAGCTATCCCTCCTGTGGACTACACTTCTTCTGGAAATGAGTTCTTGAGTGTGTAAGCACGCAAAGATTCTGGACCCTTGAACATGATACTGAAGCACACAACCTTCTAAAAGTGTAAAGGGGTTTTTTTCCCCACTAATAATTTCTTGGATTTTCTCCCTTTGCATAGAACAACCTTAACCAGAGGGACACTGGAGCATTTGTGGATCCACTTTTTATGCCCTTGAGAGATAAATAAGCAAAAACCAGCAATGAAAGAACAAATAATATTTACAATCAGAATGTACACCAAATGTATTAAACACACCAGTGATAACACTGATGATGCTGAAACAACCACGAATTGAGTGTGACATCTGAGCCTTATAAAAACCCCAGAAAATACAATAGCCTATTATGAGGCTGTGGGATACAAAGAGGTTTCAGCTAAAAGGCCTTATGTAACCCTGCACACAGTTAGGCTGGAGTCTTCTATCCCAGCAGCTTTATAACTCCAGGCTTAACAAGGGAACAAACATCAGAGAAAATCCATAAGGGAGAATGTGTTTGGGGTTTATATTTAATTATAAGTGATCATGACATATATTGTAATTGGGAATTATTATAGAAAGGGTAACTGGTCTAGACAAACCATGCTCACATTCACAGCACAAACTACACCATCAGCTTGGACTGTTCCATTCTGTTAAAACATGACTGACCTACCTGCAAAAAAAATGTTTTCAGAGTTTATAAAAACAGGAATTAGGTTGTAGGGCACAGTTGGGAAGGCAGGGGTGGGAAAAGGGTTAATGTGTGAGTTCGTACTTGCAATTAGCACGTGTTTAACATTAGCTAGCACTTAAAGACATAAAATAATAAGCAACGTTCTAGTTATTTACAGTGAGTTTCCTTCTTTTCCCACACCGCACGCTTGAGTCAGTCACAACTCCGGCTCCGAGCTGACCCGCAGCTCCCACCGGCACCAGTAGATGGCACAAACCATTTATTTCACCGTATCCATCACCAGATTTATTGTAATGTCTCAGACGCAGAGAATCACCCATCGTCTTCAAAACACTGCTGTGATACATCCCTCTAACATAAGAGCAGTCAGTCCTTATAATCTTTAAATTCATAGTTTGTTCTAAAAAACCTGAAAATTTATGTAGCACTGAAGAAAAATTATATTATATACATATAAATACATTACATACCTTCACAGGTGGAAGTGAATATAGATAATGAGGAGTAACACCAGACATCAATTAACTACAGCAATTGCTAAAATATCATGTGCCTTAGAATATTTAAAAAAAAAAAATTGAAGTGTAGAAGTAATACAAATCAGGTTAAACTCACAATGAGGCAAACCCCAGCCATTTATTTTAGAACTAGGTAAAAATTTAGAAGAAACAGCAAATAATCAAACCTGCCAAAAACTTTAAGAAAATTTGGCAAGGAAAGAAAGAGGCCCAAGTATTTGTTTAAAGGAAAAAAATTAATAGTTTATAATCAATCATACACTATCATCTATGAAATCCACATGATTTCTAGAGAAGAAGAAAAATAGACACTAAATCGTTTTTATTATTTAAAAAAAATATATACACCCTCCTGGAACAGTTGCTCTGCTCTTACAAACATGTTGGAAAACCCCAGTTCCTGGAAAGAGAACAAAAAGGGAATTACACTGAAATACAGGGCTGGGGAAGCAGCTCATGTTCTGTAAAGCACAACACTTGCTCTGGTACAGTTTTGACAGAATTCCTGGAATACTGCAGAAAGAAGAATCAGGCTGCCTGACTCCATTTTAAAAGTTGCAAATATAACCTTTAGCTACCTAATTATAGGGTTTAATGATACTTAATTTTATATTTTCAGAGAAATATTATGACATCATGTCATTTTACGGGGCAAACCACTTAGCTTAATAGCTGCTATTCACTGCAGAAGCACACATTAAAAGCTATGCAATCATATGGTAAATTATGCTCATATCTCTTGGTCAAATTACAGCTTAATAACATGAGAAAAACTGTAAATAACATGAAGATTCATGGTTTAATTATTTTAATAGAAAGTAATTTATCAAATAAAAAATGAAAAATAAAGAAGCAGCCAGGTCTAATGGGCTGGAATATACAAGCAACAATGTTTTTCTGCATTAAGCCAGGAACTCCGGGACCAAATGTTCATAGTAAGAACATCTTAATTTTTCCTCCAATCCAGGACAACTCCAGGCAGGCAAAGCACCAGGCAGTGCTTGTCTCTCCCTCTCCCACCCCTCATGAGATCCAGTGATTGTGCAGATCATTTCAACAGGTTGATGTGAAAGGCAAATTTGGTTTTGGCAGGTTCATTCTTTGCTGACCCAACCCAGGCTGTGCCACATGCTCAGATGCGATGCAAGGGGAGAACAGGGAACATGCAGCCAGCAGTGGAAGAGCTGTTCCACACCAAACCCTGCTTATACCAGATTAGGTGTGAGGCCCAGCTGATTAAATTTGGGACAATTTAGTCTGGGACATTTGACAAGACAATGTTTGGATTGCAACAATTTTATAGATAAACCCAGAAATAACAGACACCACTGTAAAGAAACCATATTAGCAGAGCCACATGACTTAATGTAATTTAGTGTCATGTTCCCACAGCAATGTTGTGACAGCATCATTTTGCAGGGTAAATACCCCAGTTTTATTGCTGGTATGGACAGCTGGGCTGTTTGCCTTAATTCCTGAGCAGCTCAGATATGCACAAGGGTATCTAGGGAAAGGTGTCCCTGCCCAGGGCAGGGGGTTGGAACTAGATGGGCTTTAAAGCCCCTTCAAACCCAAATCAGTCTGTGATTCTGTCTGCAAGTGACAAGTGGAAAAATGTCTTTTGTGATGGCTGACCACCTTTGCTACTAGAGAACTGAGACCCTAGAGAACCTGGTGGTGGCAAATACCAGTTATACCCTTTTTACACAAAGATTTTTACCTCTTTGTCCGCTTCTCACTGCACATCATCTTAAAACTCACCACGGAGGAGGTACAGACTTGTGGAATGGAGTTGCTCCTGCTCTGAAGGGCTGGTTTGCTGAGGAAGGCAATGATAGCAGCCTTCACAGTTTGCATCATCCCACAAAGGACTGAGGAGGGAGTCAGAGATAAAGTGAACAGGAAGCCAAGGCAAACATCTGTCTGTCTCCAGGACATGTGAATTCCCTCCTGACTGGAGCTCTCTGCTGCCTCTCCACCTGACTCACAATTTCCCTGTAACACATTTCTGCTGAAATGAGCTGCACTGAGTACACCTGCTAGCAGGGCTGTTTATAGCAACCCACCTCCATTTGATTTAAACATACTAGAGAATGATCATAGAAAAAGCTTAGTTGGCTGTTCTGGGAGGAAAAAAAAAAGTAGTAAGAGGGATTAGTCATGTCTGTAACCAACATGGAACAGTACTGATAGTCCTCCATGGTGGAACCAGGCAACAGTCACTGTACTTGTCCTGGAGATAAGAGAAATGTGTTTCCAGACTCAGCAAACTGTCACTGCTACTCTCCAAAGCAGCACAAGGGTCACCCAGGGCTGAGGTTTTGCTTCTAACCAGGCATCCTGTCAGTGGTGATTTCCTGATGGGAACAGAAAGCAGAGTACAAACTAAACCAGACAAACTCCTATCTTTAGGAGTCAAGGGAAGTGGTAGCAGTGGACTTTTCTCTGATGGCTGCACCAAGAGTATCTTTGTAACTCATGAAGATGTCCATATAAACACAGAAATGAATTGGAGCATAGATAAGCTGAAAGCACTCAGAGTATGGGAATGCCTTAGCTAGGTTTGCACTGGGAATATAAACCCAAATTTAAAGGACAGACTTGGAATTTCATGGACCAGGATCCTAACACTGCTGACAGAGGAGTGAACTGTAAAACATCAACATCCCTAAGATCCCTAACCCCCTGCTTCAAAATGCAAGTTTTGAAGATTTGCAGTGGGTGAACCTCCATAAGCCAGAATTTTTTTGGTTTTTCTAACCCCACGAGGAGGCAATTGGGAAAAGGGTTGAGCAAAACTCAAATCCCATTGTCTAAAGAAGAAGGAACATGCTGGATCAGAAACAGGCCAACAAGACAACCTCAGCAGGAGATAGGAGGAGAATTAACAAGTGAAATTGCTATTTGACAATGAGTCTTGCTGAGATGGAAAGCACAAAGGGCTGGCTGACAAAAATAATTATTAGATTCACAAGTGTTTCAGACACAAGATGATGGAGCTGATGATTTAGCTCAGCTCAGCAGTAAAATACCCTTGTTATTGGGTATTTCCTTACAAACTTGGCTGAACAGCCCCCTCCAGGACACAGAAATGCCATACATTAAGATTTGGTGGGAAGTTTTCTTCCAGTACAAATAATGTAACTACTATCCTCCCAAAACTGCAAAAATTCTCTGTATCAACAAAGGAAATATGAACTACATTACAAAGGGAAGTTAGTTAAAAAATAAAAGCTATTCTAGGTCTCTGAGAAGACTTTAGAGGTTCCTTCTCTCAACACTGGGAGACAGAAATAGGCATATTGAATTTGCAGATTGGTCATGTTCCAAAAATTTTCCAAGGTCCTCAAAATTTTATTTTCCGAAGGCACAAAAGACACGGCCTTTATTGCTGCTGAAATTAGCTTCCCTGGGTCACAGACTACTATTCAAAGAGTGATTACAAATGAAAGGGCTTTTCTCCAGTCAAGGAAGGGAAATAAATGCCATACTTACAATATTTTAGCAGCTCTTGCCACTGAGAATTTATTGTCTCAGAACAATGAAAACAAATGCAAAATAACTCAATTGATAAATGCTGGCTACGACCTCCAGAGGAAAAACAACCACTGCAAAAGCAGAATAAAACCTATTTCTTTGGAGTCTTGCCAGCTTCTCCCTGAAACACACTGATTTTGCATGCCTTCCAAGGCCACCATCTCACCTGTTGTGGCAGTGGTCTTGTAGCAAACATGTTTGACTTCACAGTTTCAGGTCAAAAATATTTCTTCTGCAAGCATGAGGAAGCCAGAGTCCACAGACTTCTCAACTCTCACTTTGTGGGGAACTTGTGAGACTTCTTTCCTACATTATTTTCTGACTTGGTACATTTTTTGTGGGGGCATGTCAATCAGTCTTTGACTCCGTGTGTGCACTGTGCCTTCAACTACCCTGGCCTAAAACTTGTGGTACCTTCAATCACGGTAAATGATTATGAATACAAATTATAGCTCAGAGGTAGAAACACTCTTCTTTTCCTCTTGTGGGTAGCAATTGCAAAGCTACAATTAACCTCAATTAATAGGAAAGGTAGACTTTCTACAAAGAATATGCTGTTCAGGTGTTCTTAGTGAGAGCACTTGGCACTGCTTCACCTGTCTGTAACAGGGAGCTCTGCTGGGGTGAAAATTAAAGTGGCTGAAGTTTAACCCAAGTGCAAAGTAGTTTTTTTTTCCCCCTATACAAAAAGCAATCCTGCTAATAAAAGCTCCCTTGGGAAGTTCAGTCTATTTGGATCCTGAGGGCATCGATGAGCCTTCATTGCCCTGAAGAGCCTCCCCTGAGACCCCCATCCCACACTCTGGCCCCTGACACATTCCACCTCAGGCTGAATTCCCTGGTTCTTCTCTGAGGTCTGTGCTCAGTCCTGCCCGAGCTGTGCCTGACTCGAGTGGACTCCCTGGATTCCTGACCTCCAGCCTGCCTCATCACCACACATTTGTGTCATTTCTGACACAGTCATCACATTTCTGCTGATCACTGGGCTGCACCCAGAACCTGTGATTGCCACCAACCCTGCCCAGCTACTGGAAAAGTAATTTTCTGCAACCCATACCTTAGGCAGCAATGTAACAATTAAGCTCTTGTCCCTTGCTCTCACTGTTCCTTCCTCCTATTAGAGTAAGAAATACTCAAAGTGCCAGCTTCCACTCCACCTACAAGATTGGTGGAACTGACAGAAAAAGATCAATGTCACTAGAGAGAAAAAAACTGGGGAAAATTACTAAATCCTGTACAGAACTGTCCCTTTAAGGTTTTTACTGTATTAAGATTTCCATTTTCAACCCATCATGTCTCCCTCACATTCCTTGGGATGCATTTTATATTCTATGTTCAAAAACTATTTCCTACTGGCTTTCTCAGTGTCACAGTTGTAGTAACTATGCAAAAAATAGCACTCCATGCATGCTGTTTGTATAGGTTCTGTATCTATCCCATGGACTAGTAATATGTACCTTTAGTTTAATCTTTATGCCATCAAGCCAGGCTGCTAATTATTTACATATACTAATGAACTTTTAAACAGTGCTGCCCAAAGGAGAATATTCTGGACAATGCATTGTAGAAAAAACCAAATTACATCCCTTGAAGTCAAAGGTTTTGACTCCATCATTTTAGACTTTTAATTTAAAACTTCCCTGTGCATATGAAATGACTTTATGTGTATTTGAACGTAACTTGGCTTTTTAGCAGTATACTTTTGAGGGGAGTTCATACTGGCTTGTATTTCATACAATTGGCTCAGTGTGAAGGAGGGAGAGCAAATGTCACATCAGTACTTGATCAGGTGGCCTTTGGCTTGGCAGTATCCTCACCCAACCTAAAAAGGAAGGTACAGCAGATGATCTGACTAAGAGAAAGAGACTGAGAAGATAAAAAGCTTCAAAAGCAAGAGGATACACTTGTCATATTTTCCCCTCAATTTTTTTTTGTATTCCCAAATTCCAGGAATATACATGCCCTGCACCCCCCTTTCCACTTAATCCTAGCTCCATACTTATCCCTACTGGAAAAAATGTTTTCTACAGCCACAGTGCTCCATATCCAGGTTAAAACTAATCACTTTTGTCAGGTGAGATTTCCGTGCTGGCTTAAAGCGTATGTGAAACTATAGCCTTGTTAATCAGCAAATTTTATCTAATTACCAGAAGCCACAAGGGATGATCCTGCTGCTGTAACATTTCACAGCTCCCACTCCCAAACTTGATGGGTTGTGTTGTCCCCTTCCATCAGGCTTGTGACCCAAATACCAGCACATATGAACAAATTCCCATCCCCCTTGAGACCCAGTTTGTATCTGCAATGGGCCCCAGCTCATAAATTACTGCTGTTCTGCAGGGTGAGTTCTTAATAGAAACTTCTCCTGATTTAGCAGCCCTGGCCTTACTTGTACCTCATTCCATCTGGGGGCAGGAGGCAGAGAGAGGTGTAGGACCCAGATGGGGAGATGCAAACAAACCCAGGCCCCTCTTGAAATGTTGTTCTCTGATCTCCACTATAGGCAGCACAGCATCAGCTGAGGAGATGTCTTTGTTTCCCACTTGGAAAATCTGTTCCTTTCAGGATTTCAGAAAATAGAACCATTTCATTCCAGCTACACTCGATAGCTTGGTTTGTATTCCTGTGACAAGCCATTAATCTATCTCACATACAGAAGGATCCATATAGGAGAGGAAAAGCCTTGCTTCTGGAGTACTTGGGAGACAACACAGGGCTTTTACAGGCCCTTATCACCCACCCAGCAGATGAAGGCTGACAATGGCACATTTTCTTCTAGAACAATCTACTGCAGCCATTTCCCCCTGCCAAGAAAACAACTGAACTATTCTGAAAGGTTAAAGATTAGACTACTTATTTGAAAGAGATGAAGAATAGGTTTTAGTCTTCCTGTTATCTGTTTCCATGAGAAAATCTCCATGCTTGCCCCAGAGTTCCCCTTTTGTGTCTAGTCTAGACTATCATAATAGATTTGACAATTGCTTTTATTACATAACTTTGGGAAACAGACTCCGAGAATTTGGTTATTAGAAAAATTCTGCTTTGAATAAGATAGGACAATGTGTGGCTTTTAAAAAGCAAACCATGACTGCCTCTATTGTTGGTTTGCTTTCAAATTTGATTTCTCAGCCTAGAAAAAAGCAAAAGCCATTAAATGTATTTTAGATTGTGCCAAACAGTAATATCCATAGGAAGATTTCCTTTTCCTACACTTCTTCCTCTGCATAAGGACATAGTGGAATTCTTCATGCAGGGAAAAATAGGATTTGACCTTAAATTGCCATCCCAAATGATAGAAAAGTGATAATCCCAAACCAACACTAGATAACGCTCATGGTCACCAATTCACCAAGTTATCTATTAAGTCATCAAGGCTGGACATCCTGCCAGTCACTCACAGCTAAAAATTCTGAAGTACTTGTATCATACTTTGCCATTATTTGCTCCTCCAGGCTGGATACATTTCATACTTCTCTGAGGAGTGAGATGTAATAAATCTCTGTAGAGTAGTTTTGTTGTGTTCATGGCCATGATACTCCACTATTTACTGAAGAAGTGCCCTCACTGTGCCTCTCAGCTGGACAGCAGACAGGCAGGCTTACAAGACGTTTTGTATTAAATATAAGGCTGCTTTAGATGTGGTTTCTGCTAAATACCTTTATATTAAACTATTTTTGGTGCTATTTTGACTTCCTCCACAGTTTAACCTTCCAGATTATTTCTCTGTCCTGCTTTACACTTGGAAGGGATTGAAAAACTTGTTAGTGGTGTTAAATGGAACAGAGATTCCTGCTAATGGATTATTGATCATACTTGAGTGATCTTTAGAGTATCACAAGCAGAATGCCTTTCTCCCCTCTGTATAAAAATCTCGTATTAAAAATATTAGCATTACATGCTGATTATTTTCATGAGGGAAAGTATTAAGCACAAAGCATAACTCTGCTCTAAGAGGAGGTGGCATCTATTTTTAACCACAGATTTTATGGGGTATTTCATCAAACTCAGAGAACCTCTTTACCAAAAAAAAATCAGTATAAAAGTTCTCCATTACTTGGCTATAACCACGAGCTTGTTTGGCTGAAAAGCATCACAAAGTAATGTGCTACCTCCCCACAACACCAATTTTAAACAGAGCAAGAATGAAGGACTTGGCAGATGAAAAGTGCAATTTTATTTCATGTACATTGTCCTAGAAACTTTTTTCAGCTTTGTGGGTTGTATCTGACAGGCATCTTAAAACTAACGCGAAGTCCTTTTCCATCTACAATTCAGGACACATTAGATTAGATTTGGGTTTAAGGATAATTTGCTGTTAGGTGACACTTAACTAAATCATACCATATTTATTTCCTTCAGCTGGACTTGAATGCCAATATTTGAGTTTTACTTTATAAAAAGTCATTTTTCAGAAATAACTTGGGCAACAGGCTGGTCAAAAAAATCATATGTAAATATAAATCTTCATCTAAGATCCTGCCAGGGGAAAAATCATCAAACTGGAGACCCTATGAATAAATACCCCCTGTTTTCAACTAAGTTTGTAGTGAGGTTAAAATGGTTAAATGCACTGCAGGTTTGCATCTGTACAGCACTGTCACACTGTGCTAATCCAGCCTTTCACTCTGGCCCAGACAGCTCCCTGGAACTCACAGTACAACACATGCTTCTAATTACCCATTTTCTCTGTGCAGGCAGCTCTCAAGACCTGCATTTCCCAAATCGTTGAGGTCTAATTCCCCAGGAAGAAAACACATCCAGCATCTTTGCTGCAGGCCTAGAAGGAAAGAGGGAATGACAAAAGGCCTGTCCATCCACACAGACAAATTGGTCACCTGTACCAGCATCTTTCACATTTTGGGAAGTAACTGGAGGTATTTTGACCTAATCCTTCCTTAGAGGGGGAAGTGAAGTTGGCTTTTGCCATGGAAGGTGTCGCTGACATCCCCCTCAGAAGTGTGGTGATCTCTGTCACAAGGAATGTGTGGCAGCTTCTGTGGCAGCCCTGTGGTTTTTAGTCTGTGATGCCAAGTTTCTCATTCTACCCTGCCTACAAAATTGCTTATTGCTACCTGAACACAGAGCTTGCAGGGATGCTCCCTTAAAATAAAATTCTCCAAAGGATGCTCACAGGGGAAAAAGGATTCTAAGGATAGAAATACATTTTTTTTTTTAGTTCTAATTTTCCCATCACAGTGGAAAAGACCAGCCACAAAGGAACATGATCAAAGACTAAGTTTAGTCACAGGTATGACAGAAGAGAGCAGCATTTTAAAAATACAGCTTGCCAAAGGCTGAACAATAATTTATGGACTAAAATAGAGAAATGAGTGAAAAGACACGTAAAGCTTAAACAAAGAAAACCCCATATCTAAGATCAAGGAGTTCACTGTGAAAATATGAAAACAATAATAACCAAGAATCCTAATGAATTGGATGATGACTGTGTACATATTATATACATTCAAAAAGCTACAAGCTCATCTTCAAAAACTTGGGAAGAATGTGAGATCTTTTCCTTCAGCACAGTGTTATTTGCCCAAAACTGAAATCTGCAGCTTCCTCCAAATGGTTTCTTAGTATCACCTCTCCAAGCAAAACCTAAATAGTGATTTGGTTTCTACTCCTTCCACCCTTCTACCTCTTTCTTTTTCTGACAAGAAAATGGTGTTGCTGTTTTCCAAAATGAGCAAGCTGAAGGAGCTTGTTTTGGAATGATAGCCCTATGTTCATCACTTGGGGAATACATTTTAATCTCAAGGCTATTCACTATAGAAAGGAAAGGACAGCCAAATTGTACATGCAACAGCATGGAAGGTAAAGGCAATGCATTAAAAACACCTGGAAATGCTGAGGGACAGTTTGGAATTTAGGCTCAGTTATAAAGCTGAGTCTGGACCGAGACAAATCAGGCTCACTTGGAGCTATAACCTGTATTTTAGCCTGATGTGTTTATTAATTTGGCAGCCACTAAAGCCACCAATTATCATGGAAGTGGCATCTACCACACTCACATTAATACCCTGGATTCATATCCTGTGATCCACAACTTCAGGTACCAAAGGAGGCAAGAGACTGAGTGTTATTCCACAAGGGGCATCCACTGTTACCTGTGAGTATAAAGTGGGGGTCTTTCAGTTTAAATCAGAATAATGACTGAAAGTGGTCACATGCCCACTAAATCATAGAGGACAGGGCTTCACCAATCTTGCAAATATTAAGAATTTACTAAAGACAAAACATTGGTCTTTGGTGGATCTATTCCTCAATTGCCATCTGGAGTTATTTTACTTGTTAGAGAGAAAAGATCGTTACCTCAAAAGCTAAAAGACCAAGTAATGCTCCAAATAAAGACATTACCACAATGAAGTTAGCAGTTCCATTTTAAATACGAAGTGAACCTAAGTAACAGGCAATTGCCCAGAGACAATTGTTAGATTTAACAGTGTGTAAAGTTTATTGGGGAGAATCAATAGTCTCTGCCAACAGCATTTAGAGCACTGACACTGGAATATTTTATCTCAGATTCCTGAATCTTTAGTTTGACTGCTACTTTGGAACACAAATCCTACTACCTTTCTTAGAAAAAACGAAACCCTTAAGGTGTTTTAAAAGTTGCAATGGGTTAGACCCAAAAATAAAGCTAAGAAATTGTATCAAAAGCAGGTAAGTAAAAAACAAAAACAAAAAACCAAACAAAAAAGCAAAAAAGCCCAAACACTTTCAGAACTAGTGAATGTTTCAGAGATGACCAGATTGGGTTTAACAGAAGGGTGACAATTTGGGGTTTGCCTCCTTCCAAGATTTTATTAACATGGCTTTATGGTAGTCCCTGTGTCAGCAGAACAGCTCAGCAGACTTCACACCATGTTTCTGACAGAGTTACAGCATCACAGAAGATGGTTCACAGCTGCAGATTCTAGAATTGTTCCTAGAGCTGAGCCTGAGAGGATTTGTGCCAAGTTTATTACAGTTAAACAGTTCTTGAAGAACAGCTGATTTCTCTTAAGTTATGAGTATTACTTTATAGCTATATAATGCAAAAGGAGTATTTATATCTCACTGTGCTCACTTATTTACATACAGAGTCACACGTTACAGACTTTTCTCAGTAAAAATTTTGTAAACTCACTTATTTGAACTTTACTAGAGGAAGGGGGAAATTTCTTACCTTTGTCTTTTGACCTCATGTCAGCATCAGCACAATTCACATGAATATGGCAAGAAAGATTTGGCTAACAGAAGAATTCAGTTATCAGTGAGACACCAAAAAGATGACAACTTTAAAAGACTGCAGATGGAGAATTTGTTCCTTGCAATATACAGTGTTTTTTTCCCAGTGGTTTTTTTCAGTTCCTTCTTAGAATCTGTTTTTCATGGATTTGTACATACTGTGAAAAGTTATTTTACAGTTTGAAGTTTAATGCTAAACCTTTCTGAAAGCTATTTTAATTACCTCAAAATAGTCATCAACTGATTAACAGTTCATCACTTTTGGAAGTTTATTGATGAATATATCCCTAGCTGGCTTTTCCTCAGTCATGTTTTTCACATTTCATACCTTTACTCTCTCAAGTGTTAATTACCAATCCCCTCTGAAATTTTGCCCATCTGTTTGCAACACATTGATAATGAGATACCCAGGTTATATTAAAATATTCTATGAGTGTTCTTGAAATTACTTTAGGCCACTGCCCTACTGCTGTTCCAAGTGATGCCCACAGATATTCCCTAATTATGTTGTCCTTTCCTTTGCCCTGTAACCAAGCAAAGGAATATCTAATTTGCTCTCCACTTTCTCCCTCAGCTCTATTTTCCAAGTTTTCCCTTGGACTGAACTTTTTTTTTTCCCAAGGACACATCAGTTTTTATTTCTTCTCTCCACTCAGTTACATTCAATTTCCTGTTTCCAAGATTTTCAGATTATGTTGTATTATTTCTTCCTACTTGTGTTTGTAACACCTGACTTACGATCATCTGCAAATGCTGTTAATATTCTTCTTACATCCAGCCTCTGTGCAGTCATTGATCTGGGACGTTCATCAAAACAGACCAGTTGCTTTCTTCCAAGTAAGAATGAAAAGAAATGCAAAATTTGTTTGGCCAAAGACACGGTAAAAGTGGAGAAAAACAAAACTAATTAAACAATTAAAAAAGTACATTAGAAGCTCTCCCCCCCAAAAATAAAACAATTAAGAATGGCAGCAGATGCTCAGTGAGAAGAGGGGTGCTCAGGCAGGATTAGTTCTGCCATTTCTAGAATGACATGAAGCAAGAGTGGAAGGACAGAACAAATTCTCTGCATTCCTTTCATTAGCCAAACATATTTCCCGGTCCTATCATGTCAATAATCCTAGAATTAAGTGGGACAGCTGCAGGAGAAAGTGGAAACTACAAGGCATCTTTATCTGCTTTGAGAAGAAATCTTTGGCTATGGATACGGCACGGTAAAGTGAAAACTCTGCAGTCAGGACACGCCCCCCATAAAGGCATGGATGGGGAAAGAGCCTTTCCTGAAGGATGAGGTGGAGGCTGGAGCTGTTTACAATGACACTCATGACATTAACAGATTGTTTTAGTTGTGTGTTGCCCAGACATCCTTGAAAATTTACAGCTGGCAATTTCCTCTGAATGCCTCATTCCTTTCACTTCACAGCTTCACTCAACACCTGCCTTCTCTTTGCCTTATTTCCCCAGCTCTATTTTTCTCCCTTCCCTGGTCTTTCCATTTACAAGTCCTACTTCATCAGTCAATAAATTATGACACCAACTTGATATTTTTCTCTTGTTTGTATACCTCTTCCCGCTATCAGAACCTCAGCTTTCCTGGATGCACAACCCCTAATGCTGCCACAACACCCAAGAAAATAATACTGGTTCTGAAAAACCAATTTGTCCACAGCTAAAGGAGATGATCTGCTAAAGTAAATTTACAGGAAGGGTGTCCAAAACCAAACAAACAAGAAAAGAGTGAAAAAGAAGAGTGAAAAAGAGTGAAAAAACATGCATAAAAGGTAAAAGGAAGAGCTGTCTAACTTCGGGGTGAAAGTTAACAAGCACTGCTTGCCCATCCACATAACCTTTATTTTGTTGCGGTCTGAGACCACGTGGCCCATCCCATCACCCCTGAACAGTGCATGCAGGGATTAGACAAGCATTCAAAATATATTAACTCCCACAAATTGTGGGGCCCTTGTGAAGAACAAATAGACTATAAAAGCTTAGTTATTTAATTCTGCCCACAGAGTTCCCACTCCCCACTTTAGTTTGTGCTACTGGGTCTCCCCTCATCCATTTTTTTTCCAGGCTAAAGAAACCCAGCTCTCCCAGTCCCTTCTCCACCTTGGAGAAGGGCTCTGTTGGACTTGCACAGGGTTTTTCATCTCTTTCTTGTAGTGATGGACTAAAACTCAGGCATGGTGTGCCACATGCAGCTGCTGAGTGACCAGCAGAGAGAAAGAATCACTTCACTTGATGTCCTGGTTATGTTCCTTTTGATCCAGCCTAGTGTGCAGTTAGCTTTTATCACTACCAGGCCACACTGCTGACCTGAAACCCAAGCAAATTTTTCTATTGATTCCAACAAGGCTGAAATACCAGACTGAACATCTAATAAAGGAGCCAACAGACAGGGAACAGTGGCAACAAAACAGCAAGCATAAGCTTACAACAACTCCTGATAGCATGTGTGGGAGAAGAGTTGTGATCAGATACACCCTGCTAAAACAGCTGCTTTTTACTGACTGCCCTGAGTTTCTGAACCAACTTTCACCTGGCTCCTTACAGAAGGGAGATGGGAAGTGATCAGTTTTCCCAGACCACAGCTTGCATGAAGATAGGAAGGCTATTTCTAAAAAAAAATTAACCTGTCATTTGAGATAACAGAGGCAGTGATAGTGATGAGGCAGGAACTCTCCCCTACTCAAGCACAGGATTTAGCAAACAAACTGGCAGAGCCAACCCCTGCTGTGTTTGTTACTCCTGCAATTTATAGAAACCACATTGCAATCTGGGGCATTACCAACACCTGATGTAATTGTGAGGCTGCATCTACTCCCAAAACAGTTAACATACATTTAACAAACTGATTTAAGGATTTAAACATTTGTCTCTTACACACATACACAAAAAGAAAATAGAAGTGAACCTTCTGCATAAACAGAAGGAGTTAAAGGAATCTGACTTTTTGGTCTCTTACATCAGTTTGTTTTGAACACCAGAGCTAGCTAGAACATCAAAACACCCATAGGAACTGTTTATTCTACATGCTAGAGTTACAGCCCTGCTTTTAACCCACCAACAGCTTGCTATGCCTGTCCATTCTACTGGAATCACTTTCAAATCCAATCCCAGCAGCTCCAGTGCTATCTTCAATTACAGTCACTCTGCAAAAGCCAACCCACCAGAGCAAAACAAGCTGAATTAAACAAAGCACTGTTACCACCCTGACGCAGATGTTAACAGGATGCAGTTCCTTTTAGGCATGATAAAAAAATAAAAGAGACCACTCACATTCCAGCTCTTCAAGTCTTAAATGCTGCAGAAATTTTCCCAAGAAACTTAACTGAGGAATTAAGTGCAGTAATACATCACATTAAGCCAGTATTATGTCACCTAGCATCTGATTTGGCACCACACAGCCTTGCATGCTCTGAGATTCTGCCCAAAACACAAATATGTATTTGAATACAAGATTTCCCCAGACGTCCCAGAAAGAAAGTAAAGAAACCACATAACACACACCCACAAAATGAAGACTGAGGAACTTCAATCCCCACAACACTTCTAGAATTGGTCAGGCAATCAGAACAGTGTAAGTATGTGTAATTGTATTTATTTATTCAAGTATGTGATGGTTTTCATTGTACTGGCAATCTTTGGGGATGACTACAGATGCCTAGCTTTAAACTGCTTCATTACACAGAAGGTATGGATTAAAAAAATCATATGGAAAAAATACAGGTTTTGAGCCCCATCCAGCAGCTACATGGCTGAGTATACACCATCTGTAAAGTTAGAAAGCCAACAAAGGCTTCAAAAACATATAACTTTCCTTTTTACGACTTATTAGCAACAGCACAGTACATGCCTACGAGATACAAACTTCACAGCAGTGGTAATTTAGCCACTACTCTGGAGTAGCGTGCACCCCACAAAACACTTTTTTTTCCTTTTAAAATTGTGCAAAAGTGCTTAAGCATCCCTCCCACACTCCCAGCCACAGCACAGGTGAACATCACCTCAACAAAGCTATAGAGAAAGTTTGCTTTGGAAACCACCCAGAGAGCATTCCACAAATCAAAAGTATCATTCCTATAACAAGTTTCACTGACCAGTGTAATGCCATCCCAAACACAAAGTAACTGCCTCCATTAAATAATGAAAATGAAAGTTTGTTCCTAGAAGGGTATTTAAACACTTCAGAATAGTAGCCTCCTCATAGAAGTGAGTAATTAAGTTTCTGTAGCTATTGCTTTTTCAAATAAGGAGGTAGGACTCTGAGGAAATGCATATGTAGGTACGGAGTACGTTCACCGATAGGAGCTTTTCCACGTGAAAGCTGGCAAGCACGTTCTCTGCTCCTTCAGGCAGCGATGAGATGTGCAACCATAGCCTGCTGAGTTTGTATCGCCACTGAAAAGCCCTAAGATCACCCCTGTTCCCGTCTGGTTATCTAATACACCTCACACAGCTCGAGAGTTGGATAAATCTAAAGCCAGCCTTGCCTGAAGCACACTTTGGAGGGCAAGGGGCTGCAGCAGGAAGCTGGACACCCCATGGATAGAGGCATCGTTGAGGAGGGGACACACCTCACTTGCGATCTGCACAGGCTTTGGTAGAGCACAGGACCGCTGGGGTAAGGGACAGCCAGCACCCACCCTGGGCTGGCCGCTCCTGCTCGCAGGGCACACTCTACATCTGAGATATTCTACTCCACTCCACTCCCTCCCCGCGAGAGAGACCTGGTGGGTGATGCCCGTCATTGCCATACAGCCCCCACACACAGGGTGCCCCCATCTCCTCGCTGCACTCCTGCGGACTCAGCGCCTCAGCACGAACGGGATGGTGCCCCAACTCCCTTCCCCTCACGGACCAGAGACCCAAACCCTTTTCCTCAAACCCCTTCCCCATACGGGCCAATTCCACGAACCTCCTCCCCTCACAGGCCAGCACCCCCAAGTCCCTTTACCTCACTGAGCAGAGCCCCGCGAATCCCTTCACTCAAACCCCTTTAGCTCACTAAGGAAAGCCCCCCGACTCCCTTCACCTCACTGGGCAGAGGGCGCCAAGCCCCTTCACCTCACGGACTGCCC
>VZRO01003953.1:1343295-1376350 GCA_013397915.1 Daphoenositta chrysoptera | reverse complement strand
TTTTTTTTTTTTTGAGGATGAGCTAAATTGGATACACAGAGTTTTTTTAAGGCACACACAAGCATTATGCCAGTTCCCAAGATTGGTATTGTGTCTGTATAAATCTGAGTAATGAAAAGTCTCCTAGAGCCACATTTTGTCCTTGGATAAGTGCTTGGCTATTTGTGATGATAATTAAAGCCATGTGCATGTAACTGAGGAGAAAATTTGTCCCTAGGTGTGTTAAAAACAAAATAAACCTTATTAGGCTAAGGTTTTGAGCAATCAGTAAAGGTTAAGCACCCCAAAGTTTGTAGTACATCAGTTCTTTGCTACAGTGCAGAGCACATTTGCTTTGTACTGCTGTTGGAAATCCATCCGTCGTGGTAGAGGCTAAAGTGGGCAGCATTCAGGACTTTTTCTGCAATTTGAAATGCTTTACCTAAGACTTGTGAAGTTTGAGCCAAAAAGATGATCAAAATGTATTTTCATTGTCTTACGTTTGATGATTATTATCTCAAATAACTGACATGCATGTTTTTATTCTGGATACACACTGTGTTCAAACAGAAAAAATTGTGCTTGGATGGTTTCTGAAATCATGTGGTATTCATGAAGCAGTTCATTTTTTTTCCCGTTGCTCTCTGAAGTTGAGGGGAAAACAGTTTAAAGAACTTCCTCAAAGTAACACCTTTAAGTAACAGTGTTTGCCTGTTTGCTTGCCTGGTAAACTTTGCTTTTTATACTGACAGACATTACTAATGTTTAAGTTGATTTATCAACAGTATTTTTAAAAACTCAAATTTGTCTTGTGAAAAATGAGATGATTAGAGGAACAGAAAGAAAGCAACAGGTAAAGAATTCTTCAATTTACATAAATTGCAAATGATTTGGTGCTAAATTTATGCACTATGACATTTGGCTTTTATGCAATCATATTTTTTCTTTAATTAAAGCTGTTAACACTACCTGATATTAATCATAATGTTCCATTATGTTGATTGCTTGTAATAGGAAGAAAAGGGGTGTCTTCCTGTGCAACTGACACAGCTAGGCTTTGACGGCAGGCCTCCACAAGGTCTACCCTTTTGATTCCCTTTAACTGAATTCTGTTCATCAATTGTTTTTTGTTTCTTGGGAGGTGGGAGGGAAAGGGATTCGGTGCATAAAATAAGTAATAAGGGTGCCATAGAAATTTCTACCATAGGGATCATTTCATGCTTTTTTTTTTTGAGTCTTTGCTGTTGCCTGTCCCTCATCTTCATAACTGGGCAGTGAATTAGTGATAGACAATTAGCAACAAGCAAATCAGGAGCAAATGAGTTTTTGAGAGGCTTCTGTCTTAACACTGACTTAAAAAGTGTTCACATGTACTGTTGCAGCAGTTGATTAAAAGTCAGAACTTTGTCATTAGTATCAGTGACTTTTTTGGGTGTGGTGTACCTCATTATCAGTGAAATACAAGTAATTACACATCAAATCAAATGAAACAAAGTAAAAACCCCCCGAAGGCCCCTTGGAGGACGGTGAGGCTGATGGAGCCCCTCCAGTGTGGTGTGGCCTGGAGGATGTGCAGGTGAGCGTTGTACACAGTGATTTACTCTTGCTGCTGTTCAGTGTCACATGGAAGTGTTAGGGGAAAGGAATATTTTCAGGACTGAGGAAGAAGTGAAGCAGACACTGCAGAGGGCAGAGCTGAAGTCACTCATGTACAAAAGAATGAGTAGAAGCCTTTACAGCATGAACAGCTTAAGGACCATGAACCCAAATGACATGTTTGAGCAGGTAATGAGGGATAGGTGTGTCAGATTGCTGAGGTGTCTGTCCTTTTTTTTGACTCCAGGAAATTCTAAGTGAGGGAAAAACCCACTAAAGATGAGGTCTGTCCTTAGTCTGTTGTTAGGTTTTTCATTGAAGTTTCATTTGGTCATCTAGTGCTTATTTAAAATGAAACGAGACTTGACATTCTGGTGTAAAAGCTAGGTAAGTTCACTTGTGGAAAAAAGTTTGGAAGACAATGAACATTTCTAGCTAGTTGATACCTGAAAAATTAATGTGGGTGCCTGTAGAACGTAGAAATTTCATCAGAGTTTAGATGTGCTTCAGGAAAGTTAGCATTGTCTGATGTAAATATTCATACTGTCAACACTGTTAGGAGCTTTTGTGAGTATGTTTTATATCGTGAGCTTGGATCAGTTGTAGATGGTGTCTGTAAATTTATAGCAGTGGCTGAAATCACTTCCTGTGAAGCATTTTGCTTAAGAATGTTTTTGCACGTTTTCCTTCATAAAAATTCCCTTGATTTCATTTAGCTTTTATGTCACATAATTAAGTCAATTTACAGGTTAAAATCTAGTTGCTAAGCTTTTGCTGCTGACCATGGAGGAAATAAAAATACCCTGCCAACTTTCTGTAATTCATAATTTTTCTTGGTGCCCAAGGTTTTGAAGAGGACAGAATATTTTGCAAATGCAGGATGTGCACCTGAAATGTCCTGGGAACTGGGATCAGATAGAGAAGCAAAGGGATGTAGGTTATGTTAAGATGAGAACAGCAAAAATGCTCGTCTAATACAATGTAGTTTGGGACAGTCTACATTGTGTTTTTTTAATTAAACTGAAGTCTGTATGATCCCTTTGGTCGAAATGCTAATGATCCTACTTTGTGTAACAACTAACCATTTTAAAGAGGAACTCTTATTCTCAGCCAAACTTGGAACTGTGAAAACTTGAGTTTACCTTTCAGGCATTGATTTTTTTTTTTTTTCTTCCTAATCCACTGCAGATAAAGTAAATGCAAAACTCCTCATCCCCTTTTCTCTCCTGTCTATTCATGCTAATGGGGTTTTACATATTAAAGTTCTTTGATCATACCACGACAAACTTCTTTCCCTGTTACTGTGAGTTGGCAGTAGGGACAAATGGGCAGAGGGAATGGCCATTTGCAACGTTAATGGTTTCGGGTAAGAACATAGGAAGGAATTCCTGAAAGGTAAAATGATTTCCAAGAGCTTATTCCCATTTTTGTTCTTTGACTGAGCACAAAAGTTCATCTTTAAATAGTAGAAATAGCTGCCATATTGGGGTGGGGATTGAAATTAAATAAGCCTGTGGGTTGTCTTGCTGTTCCTAAAGTAACACACCAGTGAAGTTTGGGAAATACTTTCTCGAGAAAGTGCCAGTGTCAGGACATGTGATGCTAAGACAAGATTTTTTTTTTTTCCCAGCTCTCAGAGGAACAATAGGTAGCTTGAGACACCATCCAAGCTGCTAAATATTTTAGGAGCCTGGTTGTGTTAATACTCAAACATAGGAGCAGTCATTTATGATACAAATTCATATCTGGCTGCTACTTTTCCAGATAGCCAAAATTGTCTACCAGAGGGCTTTTCATTATAGTTTTTTTTTCTCCCTCCTGGTGTGAGCATGATCAAACAGCAGGACTTAGTGTAGCCAAGAATAAAACAAGAAAATGCAATGCATGAAACCTCAGTAAATGGGTGAATAGATATATATTTAATAAAATTGTTAGTTTAATAATCTTGAAGTCTTAGATGTTAAGTGTGAATGTCTGATTGAATGAGAGTCCTGCAATGCAAGTTAGTTAGTCCTACAGTAATGTACTCACATTTTGTTCTTCTCCGATTTCAGTATTATGGACTGCAAATCTTGGAAAATGTGATAAAAACAAGATGGAAGATTCTTCCAAGGAACCAGTGCGAAGGTAGGGAGAGAATTTTGTCTTTCCTCATAACTTTGAGTATTAGCTGAGATTTAGACTGTCAGTCTCTAAGTAACTTCTTGTCATGTGTCATGATCATCTTGAATGATGAAACCACATCTTTCACTTTTGTGATAGTGGTCTCAGTGGGTTGGTGAGCAGCTGAAATTCTGTAAATTTGTGGAAAAGGTGTGACTGATAGTTTTGAAACATCTGAGGTGAGCCCCTGGCACTGAGGTAGAGGTTTTCATTCTCTGTACTTGGCACAGGAGGTTTTCTTCACCCTCTCTGAGCAGTGTCTGCAGTCCCAGCAGTGTTCAGTCATTTTCTAGTAGACTCTGTGGTCCACTTGTTACCTTGTGTAGGTTTGTGTAATTATTTTGCAACTGTAAGCAGTTACAATGATTTTAAAATAGAAACACTAAGTAAATGCACTTTCTTACCTATTGATGGTCACTCATTCTGTTAGGCAGGGAGGTACTGTGCAGTTGGCTTTAATTCATGGAAGTGTATAAACAGCCAGACTGCTGTAATTGGTGCAGTGTAGGGTAACCCCCAGTCTCCCATCAAAGCAAGGAAGCTGGAAGTCTTTAACAGTGTTTGGTTTGTGGGTTTTCCCCTCCCCGTTAGCTTGCGATGTTGCTGACTTGTAGACGTTGGCTACAGTAAATGGAGGTACCCCTGTGGCATGGCTTAGTGCTTATTCACATGGCTGGCTGTCAAGTTATCACAACTTGGACTTCAAAACATTACATGCAACCACTTCAAATTCTTGACATTAAGTGATGTCACCATTCTGTATTTGGCTTTTTACTAAAAGCTGGTCTTGGAACTAATTAAAAGTATTCCAGATTTCTGTGTTCTGCTGTGAGCTTTTATTAACTATGCTGAGACATGCTTTAAATTTTTACTGCCAGTGCTTAGGTTCTGAAACAATTATATTAATTAAACAGAATGGTAAATGTTGAAGAAAACAAATGCATAGAGAGAGATTTTACAGTTTTGTGCTTATTCCTCTTCTGACCTTTCCCCCATCCCTTCCACCTATAGGTTGGCAAAGGGTAGCTGTCTTTGAAAGTAAAACTGAAAGTGAAGTTTCCATTCATTCTGCTGTTGGAGGTTTCTAGGGAACAGCTTCTAGTCTGAGCTAAGGCTCAGGCTCAGCTATGCCCTTTTGAGAAAGAGCACCTTAGGTAAACTGAACTGTTCTTTGTGCCTTTAATTATTGGAGTATCTCAGCTTAGTCATGTTTTGTTACATTCTTGACTATGAGCACTTAGTTTCAGCATTTGGAAGTTGATCTGAAGTTGCTGGCTGTGGGAGCCAAGCCAGGAGGAAGAGGAGGAGTTGTTAGTACTGCCCACTGGTGAAGGGAGGTGTAGTAGAACAGATGTCACAGGGAATGGACTTACCTTGATAGTTTGGAACTGAAAAAGCGCCAAATACAGGATGTAATTCAGGAATTCCAAGTATTAAAATTCATGCTCTTAATGCATAGGAGAGCTGAGAAAAATAGTGGTGGTAGGATGAGGTTGCTGGTGGCTATGCTTTGGGTCATTTTATCTCTAACAGTGACAGTGGTGTTAAAGTGCTTCCTGTCATCTAAGAAGATGCAATAACTCCATATGTTACAAGGCAAAATAAAGTTACTGTCTGTAGTTGTGTAATCATCTTGAAGTATTCTATTCTTATTTTTCCTGACTTACCTATCTATGAAAACTCCAGAGGAAATTTTGAAAAATCCTTTATACAAATAAAAGTGTGTTGTTTGTTCAGCTTTTAAAACATTTTCCCTTTGACAGAGCCAAACTAAAATTGTGAAATTGACTTTTATCCTGTTTTAGGGAAACTGGGTTAGCTGGCTTTCACTTCTGTGATGGAAGAGGAACCAAATGTATTTACTGTACCATGGCATTTTATCCAGCTTGGCCTCAGTGGTGTAGGAGGGAGAATCTGTTCCATTCTAATCCAGTTTGATCTGGTTTGCGGTGGTTGGTTTTTAATTTTTTTATTTGGCTGATGATACTGGCTGGTACAAAAGAACTGCTCCAGAGCTCATTCAGGTGGCTTGATTACCTGGGAGATAGTAAGGCTGGTTAAACTGAGGTTTTCTTGACTCCAGCCATTCTTTGGTTGACAGGATTTTCCTGTTTGAAGTGTAACTAGTGGAATGTGTGTGCAGGAAACTGAAACTCGGCAGACAATGGAATGCTTAGTGACAAAGCAAATCATGCAGGTTTCAAATCAGTTAGCTTTACTTCATATCTTAATTTGTAAAAAACATCTTCTACGTGTCTGGTTGGTTTGTGTAGTAAATACAGCTGACAAATCTTACTATTCGTTAAGAGGAAACTAAATGAATGCATTTATGAGAAAAACACTGTTTCCCCATTGTAGCAACAGCAGCTGTAGTTAAGAGTAGATCTGAAATTAAATGGTCAGTGAATAAAAAAGGCTTTTGAAACGACTCCCCTGAAACTTGTTGGGAGAAATAAAGCAACACTGTTAATTACAGAACCTGAACTGTAACTTTTTAAAGAAGTTTTTTCTTGTTTTTTAACGAGTTGTACATCAGAATGACTTGTTGGGCCTTGAGGTTAGCCAGAGGTTTGTTACTGCTTCTGCCTGAGTGCTGGGAGGTTTCAGCTTCCAGCCTGGAATTTCAAATGCAAGGAGGAAAATGTTTTCTTCAGATGTGTTCTTTAGACTTGAAACTCTGTTCTGAAGTTTGCTTTTGTTTTAAAATAGCTTTTGGGTTTGAGCTTTTCTGGCCCTGCTGCCTTTTAACTTTTGTAAAATAGCTTTCTGTTCCTCAGGTAGTGTTGTTTGTGAGCACTTTTGGAGAGTTCATTTTTGGCTTTCCATAATTCTGAAACAGGAATTGGGCAAAACAATCAATTTACCATTCTAAAATACTTGTGATTACTCTGTTTTTTGTTTTTCTTGATTTTTGATTTGCTTTTGGAGTTAGCAATGGGAACCAGTTGGTTCTGTAGACAGAAGTGGAGTTTATAAGGCACAGAAGGGGTGAAATTCAGTTAAATCAGATGCTGGCCTGCATGTTCAGCCTTGGGACGTGTTTGGTCATAGCCCCCAGCAATGGCTAGCCTTGCACTGGGTGATTTATTTAGTCCTCGGGAGAGTGCTTGGAATGGCTCTTCCACGCACACAAATGATGTCATGTGGTTTTCATTGAAGCCTCGCTGAGGCGGGTGATGTGTTCCAGAACATCCCGGGCAGTGCTGAACTTGGCTGATCGCCAGGGTATTGTGCCATCATTCTCAAGTTGAAGTTCTCGATTTATTGAGGTGTGATACTAAATTGCTTTAAACTCTGATATCCTTTAGAGTTGACTGTTTAATAACACTCCGAAAGGATGGCATTTGATTAAAGTGCTGTAGTCTCAAAAGGATTTTCTCTGGCAGTGTGAAAACCTGCCTGGAAAGAAAGGCTTTTTGGTCTTCAGTGCAGTGATACGTTTCATTAATCCTGCATTGTGAAATGAAATACTGTTCCCCTGAACAGAGCGAGCCTGTCTGGAGTGTTTGGAGTTTGAATGGATAAAGCACTTCTTCATTATGAAACACAAATTGCTTGTACAACTTTTCTCATTCTGAAATGAAAAAGTGAAGTGTTCAGAGATGCAGTTTGGTGTTTTCCAGGAAGGTCCCGGAGTTGAGTGTAAAGCTTTTGATGCAGTGGAAGCTGCTGTAGAGGAGATTTTTCTGTGCAGTGATGAGATATTTTAATGGAAATTCCTGGCCTGCTTCATGAGGAAGATGTTTGGTTCTCTGTAAGATCTTTGGTTCTCTGTAATGAAGGGGGGGGATGAGCTATATGGCACTTACGTGTGTGTGTGAAGACAAACGCTGTGCCCTTTTTCAGAGTTTTCATGAGTTTTCTGTTGAAAAGCAAATATATTATGGATGATTCGGTTCACCACTAAGGGGTAAAGATGATTTGTGAGACTGTATGGGAAAGCATTGTTTCTTCACACTGAAAACAAGATGGTGTTTTGACTACCTTTTGGGGCTAAACAGTTCAGTGTAAGTGTGTAAGCACACCAACATCCCCAATGGGGACAGCTCAGCTTTAGCATTTAAAATTCTAATTTTGATTGCAAAATAATGTTAATTCGCTGAGTTACATTTCCTACCTGATTCATTTATGCCGATTTTTCTTTAATACAAGCAGAGGATTTACTAATTTTGGTAAATCAGAGTGAGCTTGCATCTGCAGCACCAGCTAGAATAATTTTTGACACCTGTTAAATGCTTGTGCTCTGTGACTGCACAGAAGGCTGTGCTTGTGTGCCTTGGGGACAAGAAACGGGTTTGTTGCAGGTGTGTTTTTGCTGATTGTGTCCATGGTTATTTACCTGCTGTCCTGGGCTGGGACAGGAATTCTTTGCTCAGGGTACAGAGAGTACAGGAGAGGTAATAGCTTCCTAGAGCACATCCAAAGGTTAAACTGTAGGATATTTCCTCAAGTTCAGGCTGCAGAAATTACTCACATTGGATAATGTGACGTTCCTCACTGTCCCAGTTCCACTCTAAGCATTGCATAGCTTTGGTCACTTGGGAAAACAACTTTCCCTCCAGGAAGTGTTTCAGTTTTACTGGATATTTGCTTCTCTGTCGAGGAGCAACTTTCACAGAAGGATGACAGTATGTAATGGACATCCAGGAATGTTCTAAAAGGCCTTGAGTTCATGCCCTTGCTTTATCATCCCTTTTATGGTACTCTGTACAAAAGTATTTCTTGGGCTTCACTTTCCAGAAGATGCCAGCAGTGGGGCTGGTGCAGGCCTGGAGCAGGGTCTGCTCCCTTTGGTTGCAGGTTGTCCTGAGATCAGTACAGTTGCAAGGTCAGATTGTCTTTCAAGAACATTTCATGTGTCCTGGGTGTCATGGTTGGTGTGGCTTTTGTTTTGTTTTGTTGGAAGGTCTGTTTTCCTGCACTGTCTGTCTCTTCCTGCTTGGCTCAGTGAAGGGCCAGAACTTGGCAGTTGTGGTGTTGGCATCTTCAACACTTGTTCAGTGGCTTCTGTGATGGAAGGAGACCTTCTAGGCAGTGGCTGTGGAGCTTGTGCATGTCCTGTGCATTTGTTTTTAACATAACACTTCCTTCTAAGTTCCCCAAACACGGTGCTTTTAGCTTATCCCATGGACTACTACCCCTGAACAGTTTCTTGGACATGTCTGCTAAAAAATGGTAATGAGCCTCTTGGTTCATTTTTGTCAGAATATAAATTTGACATATATTTGTTCTGCTGCAAATTATCTTTCCTATGCTATGATAAATAAACGAGCTATTAAATATGGAGCAGAAACCATAACACTTGAAGTAAAAAAAAGAAAAAGTAGAAAATGACATCTGAGCCAAAAAGAGCATTAGAGAATTGGATAGCTGCTGCTTTTAAGGGATTAAGAATATGACTGTTCACTGGATGGATGACCTCAGGAGCCTGCAGCATGATGTGTGAAAATGGAGCTGAGAAAAATATTGTCTGTCTTTTTAGGTTGTCTGCAGCTATGGTCACCATTTTTACTTTTATTTTTATTTTTCTAATGGAGAAACTGTGGAGCAGAGCAGCTGTTCTCCTCTGCTGGTCTCAAGGCCGGATCGATGGCAGCACAATATTCAGGTTGTTACTGAATAGCACAATGCCATTGATGCAGCAAGATGGAAAAGACCATGGATTTGCAGTTGGAACTTCAAGAACAATATTAACTTCTTAACTCCGTTTTGAAATGCAAAGAGTTGCAACAGTAGGCTGCCCTTAGTGGTTTGGCAGATGGTTATAATAGTTTAGTTTCTGGCACTGCAAACCTATTTCCATGCTGTTTTGGGGGCTTTCATGTCTCATTTGTGAATTACTGTAATGCTTCAGCAAAGAGTGTGTTTTAGGTTTAAAATACCAGAGCAGGCCTATGATGTCAGACCAGTGCTTGGTAATAACTCTTACCCAGTGACTGACAGTGCTACTTCAATAATGACCCCTCTCCTGGAGTAATGGGGATTGATCCCAGTTGATGATGATGAATAGTTCCATTTGCAATTGGAATTACCTGTAGAACAGCTCCTGTCTAGTATGCATCTAATGGCTCAAAGTCTGGATGTAGTTTTTCCAGATTTCACGAGGATGCAATCAATAAACTGTCCCCTTTAATCCTGTTGCTTAATCCTGAAATGAAAAAAACTTACTAAATTTGGCTGAGTCCTAGATAAGTTTTAAAACTTAGAACAGAGGCTGTGGATTATGTCTTCAACAGAAGACATTCTTCTCCTTAAAGTGACAACTTCTGAAGTCTTCAACATATGCATGTTGTCTGCGTGAGTCAGCTGACTTGTCTTGTTGAAGAAATGATTGTAACGAGATTTTTGGGTTCATGAATTTGAATAGCAAAGCATCCACCAATTCTCAAACTTCCTTACGACAAGAAAACACTTGCCTGGTTTGAAGTGTGGTGAACTCCTGGAATGTTCACCTGGGTCGTGACTCCAGGCCCTCTGTGCGTGCCTTTTCCTGGGAGTCAGGTGTTTTTGTAAAGAATGGGTTTAGACATAGATCTTGTCACTTGGAAAGTCATCGTTTCCATGGATTTAGTAATTAGGAGTGAGCTGAGGGTTAGGTGGCAAAATGAAACTTTGGGCAGCATGTCTTCCTACAGTGGTTGGGGTTTTTCTTGTTCTGTGGTGAAGCTGAAAACTCTAACATAATTTAAAAACATTTGTAGAAGGAACACACCAAAATGAATGATTTAAACACACTCTGTGCCCCTGGTTTTGGCCAATTGCCAATGTAAGCAAAAAAAAAGAAAAAAGGAATAAAGTAGAATTTATTGAGAGTTTCTGGACTCACAGCATCCATATGTGCTATAAAAGCGCAGTGGTTCATGCTCAAATGAATTGTGCTGTATTAGTGAATGAAGTTTTAAGTTCTGTTCTTGTAAGATTTCACAGGGGAAGCTTTGCTAAGCTCTGGCACAGTGCTTGACTTTGAAATGCTGTGCATAGGGATTCCTGTTTAAAATGGATCACCTAAGTAGACTGGAGCGTCTCTGAACTTCTGCATGCAGCTTTTTGTGAAGTTTAGCAAACTTGGCATTGAAACTGGAGTCACACTTAGGAAGTTCTGTTTATTCTTGGCATTCACTTTGATCTGGTACAAATTATTGCAAGGACACTCTAATCCTTAGTCTGTTTTCCTTTTGGTTTATTGAAATAGTTTAGGTGTAGAGCCATTTTGTACATCTAAAATATCCCCTGTCAGGACTGATGAAAGTGTATTTTTCCCATGTAGCACGCAAGAAGGATGCTCATTGACACATGCTTATCTGGCCCTTAGAGGTGTTTCTTGTTTAAAAACATGAAGAATCTGAATTCAGAAATATTTATTGCTACATCTGTGATATCTGGCATAGCTGAAAATAAATTCCTACCTCTTCTGCAGGTATTAAAAAATATGTTGTTGGCCTAATTATCAAGACCTCATCTGACCCAACGTGTGTAGAAGTAAGTGAAGAATTCTCAGGGGAGGATGAGGGAGGGGAGTGTTACGCAAAACCTGACTCTTCTCTTCTCTTCTCCAGAAAGAGAAAGTGTATATTGGGAAACTGAATATGATTCTTGTTCAGGTAAGCCAGAGTTCATAACATTTTAAACCTTATTATAAAGTCTCTGACTTTGCTGTGTGTCTCACGTGTGGCTGCCTCACTTTGCAGATCCTGAAACAGGAGTGGCCGAAGCACTGGCCAACGTTTATCAGTGATATTGTGGGAGCGAGCAGGACCAGTGAGAGCCTCTGTCAGAACAACATGGTGATCCTGAAACTGCTGAGTGAAGAAGTGTTTGATTTTTCCAGTGGCCAGATTACTCAAGTAAAAGCTAAGCATTTGAAAGACAGGCAAGTATATCTGTTTAAATCTTAATGAACAGAGTAGACTTTGTGCTTGCTGTTAAATAGTTGCTCTCACTCGGAGCCTTTGTGTGAATACCTACAGCTGTGTAATTCCATTTCTGAGCCCAAGAGGGTTACTGGTTTTTCTTTGAAGCAGTACTCCTAGGGGATCCCTAACTTCATTTTGTACACACAGGGATTTGTACCTTGCTGCAAGTAGCATCTGTTGACTGATGGTTCCTACCCTTTTAACACAGCATTCAACATTGATTGATTGTATTTCCTTAGCCAGAATTGCATGCACAGGCTTCAAGCTACTTCAAATATGCATTATTACTATGAAAATGGGGAAAAGCCAGGTGGCTTTTGAATACCTCCATGGGTGTAGGTCTTCAGGACCTGTCCTGTGTGCATAGATATTTTGATTTATGAAATGTGGAAATGCTTAGTTTTTAATTATTTTTTTTACAGCATGTGCAATGAATTCTCTCAGATATTTCAACTGTGTCAGTTTGTGATGGTGAGTCATATTTCTTTAATGATGTTTTCAAAATTCCCTTTGTGCTTAACAGTGTCACAATGTCATAAACTGTAAATGGTCATTTACAGGAAAACTCCCAAAATGCTCCCTTAGTCCATGCAACTTTGGAAACTTTGCTACGATTTCTGAACTGGATTCCTCTGGGATATATATTTGAGACCAAGTTAATCAGCACACTAATATACAAGGTACTCTTGCAAAAAAATGTCAGCTCTTAAATTTAAACACAATTTGTGGAAAAGCAGTACAACACTTGTATAATACCCATTTATTTTTTTCTTCCATCAACAGTTCTTAAATGTTCCCATGTTTCGAAATGTCTCTTTGAAGTGCCTCACCGAGATTGCAGGTGTCAGTGTAAGCCAGTATGAAGAACAGTTTGTAACACTTTTTACACTGACCATGATGCAGTTAAAACAGGTAAATGTTTTTCAGAAATCTCTTTGTATTTCATATCACAAAATCAATTTCTGTAGAACCTAGTTGAGTTGACAGGTTTATGTTCATTATAGAGCTCTTGATAGGAAAAGTATTGTTCTTCGGTGGTATTTGTGGCTTGATCAGAAGATACTGGCCAAGTGTGCTTCTCTGAACTTGATTGCAGCTGTATTTCTGCTGTATTGATTTGATTAATTTAAGACATATTTTGAGCACTTGGGCTGTCTGACGGGGAAATGTGAACTATGTGTCTCAAGACCTAAACTGACCTAATTTATGCTAGTTGCTCATTTTTGGAACAGAGAGAAACATTTCTCATAAAAAAACCATACATCAAATTTATGTAATTTGATTATTCTCCTCTGAGCAGTTCAGACTGAGGTGCATGAATCCTTTCCTCAGTGTGTTTATATCATAAGTGGATGGGTGAAGGGGTTTTTTAACTGCCTTTTCCTCTCTTGGCAATGTTGGTTCACCTTGGGGATTCTTCATAAAAAAAACCCGATATATTTGTTAATACACAGTAGTAGTTCTGTATAAAAAGGGAAATTCTTGATGATGCCTGTGCTCTTTTTGTTAGATGCTTCCTTTAAATACCAATATCCGACTTGCCTACTCAAATGGAAAAGATGATGAACAGAATTTCATTCAGAATCTCAGTTTGTTCCTCTGCACGTTCCTCAAGGAGCATGGTCTGCTCATAGAAAAAAGGTTAAATCTGAGGGAAACACTAATGGAGGTAAGTAGCTTGATTTATCTGGTTTAAAAATACAGCAGGTGTGTTCTCATGCTCAAAGGATGTGATATTAATGTAATTTCTAGATCATTGTACTTTAAGTGGATAAGAGAAAAAAACAATCACAAATACCAAAACACCTCCAAAATGTTTGTTTCCTAGTATGCTTTAATGGCATTCTGTTTTCAGTGATCCTTCACCAATACAATGTCTGGAAACTTAACTCTGTCTCACCATCTTCTTACTTGTTCCTCCATGGAAGTGACAAATAGTGCTTCAAAGTAAATGAATATATTCTTTTTCCATGGGTTTACATGTTTCTGTTTGACTCTCACGTGAAGAAGGTGTGTTGCTATGACTTCCATCAGTCTGTGTTTTTACTGAGCATCCAGATCTGCTTTCTAGGGTCCAGCACATTCCTAATGTAGCTTCTTGCCTAATTTGCCATTTCCCAACTGAAAAGCTTTAAATAATCCTCAAGGATGAGACCGTTTCTGTGTAATAAAGACTGTGTGTGCCAGTGGTAAGAGCCCTACCAAGTGACTGTGACAGTAAAACCTCTGGAACTGTGGCAATTATTGGAGATTCAGATAAGAATGAAGGGTTGGAAAGGCTGAAACACTGAGGGTACTGCTTCATGCTGTAGTGGGGGTAGATCACAAAATTAGAGTTTTCAGTTGTGTTGTTTTAATTGTGAATAAAGATTTTGCTGGGAATGAACTGATCCATGGTGACTTCTTCGCTACTGCTGTGCTCCAAGGGAATTAAAGTGGCTCCATATCCCCTTGAAGCACCATTTTCTGTGTGCAGAATCAAGCCCTGTGTGGGTTTGGAGGTTGTAGGCTGAGGAACTGCCCTGAGACAGAGGGAGAAAAATACCACCCCAATTTTTAAACCTAGAGACCAGGTTCCATTGGGAGGGGGAAGTACCTTTTGCAGGTTGATTAGCTGTAATCCAGTGTGTCCATCTGAATTCCAGTCTGTGTTCCAGCCAGTGTTCTCGATATATTTCTTTTGGAGGTAACCCTCTGCAAAAAAAAAAAAGCATATTCATAAAATTGGCTGCAAATATCAAATTGTAGCTGATTTAGAAGATGTACTCAGAGGAATATCACTTTTTTATTTTCAGTAGAGCAGCTGTTAACAGTTCCAGAGAATTCCTGAATTTGCAAGTAGTAAGCTTTCAAAATAACTGGGAATCAGGTGCACAGCTCAAGGCTCAAGTTTCTACTTACAGTGAGGCTGTACTGGGAAGACCTGTGTAAAACAGACATTTACAAAACTGGGTTCTGAAGACTTCCAGTCTTGTATAGAATGGTGAAATGTTTAACAAAGTTCTTATGCCTGCCTAAAATGGTTGCAAATTCAACTTCTGTAAGCTCTGGTGTAATAGAACCTAGGTACAGGTTTTCTGTAAAAATCTCTGTGTCATTCTAACTTGTTAATTCCTGCACTTTGGATGTAGCAGATCTCCTGAAATTGTTCCATGGATTTGTTGGATCTCTGTAGAGTAGCAGAGGAATATACATAAGTTATTTTAATTGCCATGAGAAATTGATGTGTAAAGATTAATGTATGGCTGTTCTGAGTCCTTCTTTTGACACTGTAGGTGGAGATGCTGAATCAGGTCTTTACCTTTTAAAATGTTCTAAGTTGTTGTAGTGCCCAAGCTATGAAAATATCTTCAGATTTTATCATTTCATCCTGTTTGTTCGCTAATGGGCAATTGCTTTGATATCTTTCACCAGGGACTGCATAATAAGCTTAGGCAAAAGAGGTTTGTCTGTGTAGTTTTAATTTCTCTGGTTGGTATCTGAGCTTGTCAGAATTGCATCAGTGGCTTTCTCTGCTCAGCCTGCTCTGGCTGTTCTGTCAGGAAAGAAGTTGAAAACCTTCTGGTAGATGCCTTCTCTGAAAGCAAAGGAGCAGTATTCCAGGGTCAAAGGATCCAGAACAAAGTAACAGCAATAGTCTTGAGAATAGCAATCACTGACACCAGCTGGGGAGGGTTTTTTGAGGTTCTGAAAATGCCTTGCAGAAGCTCCAGAGGCTGCAGGTTTGATAATTTACAAACAGGCTGGTTTGGTGATGGCATTTTTTAAGATGTCTTTAGGCTATTGCAGATTTAAGAATTCATACAGACTTTGAAAATAATAATTGACAGGAGTCCTTGGTTTTTAGTTGCTCTGCCAGTCACAACTCTTACTTGTAAGTAATGTCATTGCAATGTTAATGTCTCTTGTTCCAAACTCTGAGATTAATTTGACATTTTGTCAGGATTTGGATAACTGAGATTGAAGCAATGTGGTTTGATCTGAGATATATTCAGTAATTTGGTGTTTAAACCACTCTTTTCCAGGCTCTTCATTACATGTTGTTGGTATCAGAAGTTGAAGAAACAGAAATTTTCAAGATTTGTCTGGAGTATTGGAACCATTTAGCTGCTGAGCTCTACAGGGAAAGTCCGTTCTCAACATCTGCTTCTCCCCTGCTTTCAGGGAGTCAACACTTCGATGTTCCTCCAAGGAGACAGCTTTATTTGCCTGTTTTGTCCAAGGTAAGCCATGTTCAAGTGAAGGCACTGTAAAGATTCAGATTCTGTTTGTGAATTAAAGATTTTACTTCATGTAAGGAGTGACATAAGAAAACTTATCTTAGAGTAATTGGTAGTTGATTCAACTATAGTTATATAATGAATGTGAAAATACTTTAAGATGATACCAGTATATAGTAAGATTAATAATGTGCTGTTTCAGCTTTTTTCAGATACCTAATTTTAAAATAAATCTGTATTAAACAGTTTCTGTAAACAGGCTGGAGTGTTAGAGTTGGAGGAAAACCTGTGTATTTGGGAAGAGGTCTTTAAGAGACCCCTAAGATGACACAGCCATTTTGAAGCTCTGGAAAGTATAAATACTACATAGGTTGGGGTTTTTTTTAAGTACTCAGCTTGTTCAGAGGGAGAGAAGTCAGTAGGCTCTGTCCTTAATGGCTTGTTAGTTGACATTTCTGTCTAGCTGTAGATGACCTGTCTGTGGTTGAGGCTGCCTGAGCAGAGTGCTCTGGAGACACTTGTGGAGCTGGGACAGTGTTGGTGTTGCAGTTTGATGGAGTTTTAACTTCCCCCAGGTTCGATTGCTCATGGTCAGCCGCATGGCCAAGCCTGAAGAAGTCCTGGTTGTGGAAAATGATCAAGGGGAGGTAGTCCGGGAATTCATGAAGGATACGGATTCCATAAACTTGTATAAAAATATGAGAGAAACGTTGGGTAAGTGAACTGGCTGCAGATTGTGTGCTCTGGGTCTGTGCAGCTGCATCAGTGTGTTATCTTAGGATCTGAATTATTGTGTGGGTGAAAGGGTTATCAGCAAGGAGTACTACACAGACTGGAAAGGGAGGAGGCAGTGGCTGCTCTGAAGTTTCCTGTTTGAAATGTAGTGTTTTATAATCTGATGGAGTAGTAATACACTACTTAATTTTTGTCCTTAGGTATTGCAGTGATAACGAGTTTTTTGAGGTAGGAAAATATATCGAGAGTCCTAATTGTAACTTGAGGGAGCAAAGGGAGTAGAGTTGTCAGATATTTAGGACATTAGACCTTCAATATTAAATTTATTTTATCAAATGCAGATGGGAACACTGAGTGTTTAGCAACAGGTTTATGCACTAGGAATGTATGTGTTGGAAAGCTTGTGAGATGCAATGTGTACGTGGGTATTTTTATTTTCACGTTTCTACCTCTTATGTAGGTATAACCAGTGTTAAATTAATTGTTCTAATGCATTTGCATGTGGCATGTGAAAAACTTTTTTGTTTTATTAAACAATTACTGCATGTCCTGAGCCTAAGTTGTATTGCCAGATACAGGATTATTTATATGAAAATGCAGGTCAGGTTTTTATTGTTTATGTTGTATTACCTGTAAGATCCACTTGGAAAAAAAACCGCGGAAAATGTGGTGGAAGCTGTATTCTGTGGTACAGTAAAAATCTATTTCTGAACTGGCCTTAAATTGCTCTTGGCTTGCTGGGATTTAGAGTTTTATATTGGAGACACTAATCCTATTAGGGGCTGATGCAAGTGACTGAGTTGTGATACCTGAATCTTCCACCTAGACCTGTTCAGGAGCACCAGCTCCTCTTTAATCATGGCTTATTGCAACCAGCAAATGTGACACTAAAATACAGAGCCGAAGAAAATACATGGGCTTACACACTGTGTAATGTCCCCCACAGGCAGCCAATCCCATATTCCCTATAGACCGTCAGTACAGATGCCTTTTGATAATAATTTGCCTTGGTATCACGTGGGACATGCATTGATTTAGTCTTTCCACATCACCTGCATGTGATGTTTTGCTGAGATCCCTTGGAACATAAATTCTCAATAAAATTCATTGTCTATCTTTAAAATAATTTTAACAAATTTCTGCCTCAATTATTACCTCATGTTGTCATGACTTCAGGAAGGAAACATTGCACTTTTACCTGACAGCTTCAGTGGGTTTTTGTAACTGCTTGTGGAGTTGAGATCCAGGCTGCTGCTTTAAAATGTTCCTCGTTGATGTCTTTCAGTTTATCTCACGCATCTGGATTATGCAGACACGGAACGAATTATGACTGAAAAGCTTCACAATCAAGTGAATGGCACTGAGTGGTCGTGGAAAAATCTGAACACCCTGTGCTGGGCTATCGGTTCCATCAGTGGTGCCATGCACGAAGAAGATGAAAAGAGATTCCTGGTTACAGTAATTAAGGTATGGTGGGGCAGAACTAACAGCTTGGTCACACTTCAGTTTATGCTGAAGAAACCAAGTTTGCAGAAATACTGCTCTGTGATCTTAGAAAGCTGCCTTGGTGGGTGCCGGGGGATAAGAATTAATTAATGGGAAATCTTACATCCTGATTTTAGGGGTGATGAATAAGTTAACTATGAACAATGCATTGATCCACGTAGCCTTTTCATCAGATAAAATTTAGTTTGTGATGAAATGTATTCTTTGGGGATGCAGAAGAGATGGAAAGGGATTGCTTATGAAATACAGCAGAGTGGCAAAGTAACCCATGATTGTAACTAGCCTAGCACCTTGCTCTTTTGCTGTATCTGTATATTCATTGATCAAACTCAAAGTTTGGTTAATACGTGGATAATATTTTAACAAGAGTAATGGAGTTTAACAAGTCATAGAAAGATTCTTACAGAATATTTAGTTATAGTCATACAGAAGATGTAGTTTAATTTCTTCTATTTGATATGGAGTCTGTAATTTTATCTATCATTTACTCAGCCAGTGTTGAGTACTGTAAGGCTTGTTGAACTCCCCCTGCAGGAATCCTTAGTTACAATCTAAAATGGGGATTCCTTAGTTTAAAACAGTAATCAGGGTTTGGATAAAACTAAAATGATTGCATTGCCCCAGTCTTAACACACTTGTTTGGGTTTTTATTTCTTTATCTGGATTTTGAGCTTGATTGTGGCAGCCATCTTTAATACAGCTCCTTACAGGATGTTATGCTTGTAATGCATAATTGAACTTGAATTTTAATTGAACTGGACAGACTTGAAGTGGAAACTAAGAATCTGTTTTGTTGTAGGATCTCCTGGGACTCTGTGAACAAAAGCGAGGAAAGGACAACAAAGCCATTATCGCATCAAATATAATGTATATAGTAGGTCAATACCCACGGTTTTTGAGAGCTCACTGGAAATTTTTGAAGACAGTAGTCAACAAGCTGTTTGAATTTATGCATGGTAATTATCTGCTTTTTAAAATTTGCTGGTTTAATTATTAAAAAAAAGATGCCTATACATGGAGGGGAAAAAATACAAAGCATTAACTGCCTTGATTTCATTTAGAAACCCACGATGGCGTCCAGGACATGGCTTGTGATACCTTCATAAAAATAGCACAAAAATGCCGCCGACACTTTGTCCAGGTTCAGGTGGGAGAGGTCATGCCATTTATTGATGAAATCCTGAACAATATTAACACAATCATCTGTGACCTTCAGCCACAACAGGTAGGTTCGATTCGGGGTGGTGGATAATTCTGTAAGATTAATGCAGAGTTCCTTCTTGGTGAAATGTGCAGGTGTTTTGCACGGGTTAAATTATATTCCTTAGCTTTTGTTAGGGACAGTGTCAGGGTATAAATACCATGATCAAGTTGCATTGCTGAGATCTCAGTTGGAGTGTTTGGAAGGAGAATTAAAGTACATTTAGTTGGAATTTTGATTTCTGGAACGTCTTCAAGAAAGAAGACACTGAATGTAACTTGGTGATTCTGCTTTGGGAAAGAGCAATATCCTACCATAACAGTATATACCTACAGCTCTTGTATTTGTGAAGGAGGGGGTGAGAAACAGTCCAAAAAGGGAAAATCCAAAATCCAGTCCTTTCCCAAAAAGGAAGGGGAAATCTGTCTGGGAAGGGCATGGCTCATGACATGAGAGTAGTGTGCATCTGCACTAATGTACTGAAACTTCAGGCAGAGTGGATCTGGTACCTGGAAAAATATTCTTCCAGGATTGATGGGAGCCAGTGCAGAGTTCTGGTAAAACTGAGTTTTTCCTTGGTCCTTTTTAATCTCTGTGTTTGTGGTATTGCTGTTCCCACCAGGTGCACACATTTTACGAAGCAGTTGGATACATGATTGGAGCACAGACAGACCAGACTGTGCAGGAGCATCTGATAGAAAAGTACATGTTGCTGCCCAACCAGGTGTGGGACAGCATCATTCAGCAGGCAACAAAGGTGAGCTCATACATTTTAATGTGTTCGGTGTTAAGGTCAAAAACCCTGCTAAATGTTTGCCCTCCCCTGGTTGTATTTTTCACGTTAAGGGCACGGAGCTGGGCTGGACTTCATTACATAATGGCTAAGACAGAGATTGACATGACAATAAAAGTGTTTTGAGAGAGGAGACTTAAATGACAAAATAAATACTTGTTTAAATCTGATTTAAAGTACAATGTATTACTGTACAGAATTTATTTGAGTAGTTTTTTCTAATGCCTCCCTTTCACTTGGCTTTTGGGTAACAGAAAAGTTAAAATGCTAAAAATACTGTTCACTGTTCTTCCTTTCTTCTCCCACCATTCTCTCAAAGTACATTTTTTCTTACTTCTTTCTGTCTTTTGAAAATACTTTTATCTCTACACATTAAAGAACAAAAGTCTTGCACTTCACAAGAGACAATCCATTTGCAGTTAATCTAATTAAGGGCCTGAAACTTAAGCAAGCTTGAGTTACTTTTCCTACTCTGATTTCTCTCAAGAGCATACTGCATTTCCTTTGGACCCCTTCTATCTGTTTTCAACTTCTTAATCTCCTTAGTTCTTATTTGTTCTCTAACTAGAGTAATGCTTGTACCACTGCAGCAAAAACGCCTCTGCAGAAAATAGAATGGAATGAAGTTTTATCCTGACTCTGTTGGAGGTAGTGGCAAATGCCATGAAATAAACCACAGGATCTCTGTAAAAAGTCCATAAATTTGAGTGATCTGTTCTTGAATGCAGCGTATAAAATAAATTCTTTAAACTTAGCCTTTTATATTGAAAACCAAAGGGTGTTTGTATTCACTAACCAAGATGAACTCCTAATTTTTTTCACAGAATGTTGATATTCTAAAGGATCCTGAAACAGTTAAGCAGCTTGGTAGCATTCTGAAAACCAACGTAAGAGCATGTAAAGCAGTTGGCCACCCCTTTGTGATTCAGCTTGGAAGAATTTATTTAGATATGCTGAATGTGTACAAGTGCCTAAGTGAAAATATTTCTGCAGCTATTCAGGCTAACGGTAAGAAATTCCATGTTCTTCCTGAAAATGGGGGTTGGCAGTGTCTGCCATTAGGTTTCAGAGTACATCCCAGTTAGATTAATTTTAGTGTTTACGAAAGTAGAGAAGGACTGAAAGGGCTCAATTAAATCTTTTTTTATTAACAGATGTTGTATTCAAATAAAGAACTCCCAGCTTTAGAAGGAGGAAGAAACATCTATACATGAGGAAGTTTAGGAGAATGCAGAACACCAGGGATGCTTACTTAGAATTAATAGGCATCTTGCTGAGATGCAGTTGTAGCCTGTGTTCCTTTAGCTTACTCTGGTTTTGAGTATTAAAGGACTGTCTGTAAATAGGCTCTCATTCATTCCTTCAGAAGATGTCAGCAGGTTTTAGGAGGAGACTGTGTTGCTCCAAGGCTGTATTGCAGAAATGTAACGAGAGAAGATGCCTGAAAGTCGTGGTAAACCAGGCTTGCAATCGCAGAAGGAATTCTCAATTACCTCCCCTATTTTTACCAACTAACTTAGGGCCTTGTGGCATCTCAGTAGAATGTGCTTCTGTAGTAGTTCATTACAAGATGAAATGAGTCAGTTGCTAAATTCTGTGCTGTGCCCAGTTTTCTGCCCAGCGCACAAGACGTACCTGGAAATAGGAATGTTAAATGCAGCTTGGTAACTGTGCAGCTGGTTTACCTTGAAGTAGCTTCTCGGAATTCCAAATAAAACTGGCTGAGAAATCAATAACTTTTCATTCAGCTGATCTAATGGCCAAAATTTATCATTGCAAGACACAGTGAAGTTGAAGAACCAATTGCTGGGGCTGTGGGCCTGGTGAACTCCTCGAGCAGCAACTGCTGTGATTGCAGAGAATGTTTTTGGCAAAGATTAAAGACGAAGTCTTTAATAGCCTTTGTAATTCAGATATAAAAATCCAAGCATTCTCTGTTTTGTTAATATCAAGCTAATTTGGTGGGGGGGTTTTTTGTTTGGTTTTTTTGACACCTCACACAATTAATTGAAGCTTTAAAATTTTCCAGGTGAAATGGTAACAAAGCAGCCGTTGATTAGAAGTATGAGGACTGTAAAAAGGGAAACCTTAAAATTAATTTCTGGCTGGGTGAGCAGGTCCAATGATCCGCAGATGGTAAGTGGACATATTTTATACAAATAACTCCTAAGGCAGAATTGGGAAGGACTATGGTTTGTGTTCAGTTGTTGGTCACAAGAATTTTTTTCAGGAGCTGTGTAAATATAATGGAGGAAGTGGAATTATAAGAGGTGAGCCTGAGCAATGTTTGAGATACTTCAGTTAATTTTAGCTGAGAGCAATCTTAAAGGGAGTCAAGGAGATTTAAGATGGAGACAGAGGATGGGAACCTATTTCAACTTCCTTAGGAAAAGTCTTACTTGTAACTAGAGGAGGAGCTTGGCTACTAACTGTGCTGGAGACTTTGCTCAGTAGCTGCACTGCTATAACCTGGCTTACTCTTCCAACCAGGTAGCTGAAAACTTTGTTCCTCCGTTGTTGGATGCAGTTCTCATCGACTACCAGCGGAACGTCCCGGCCGCTCGGGAGCCCGAGGTGCTCAGTACTATGGCTATCATTGTCAACAAGCTGGGGGGACACATCACTGCTGAAATACCTCAGATCTTTGATGCTGTTTTTGAGTGCACATTAAACATGATCAACAAGGTATTTATATTTTAAACCTGGGATAAGGCATCTCCCTCTGAATATCATTGCAACATGTGGGATCTTGTGATTCATCTGGTTTTTTTCCAGTCACAGAGCACATTTGTGGCAGTTGATGAACCTTCTGCTCAAACAAGCATACTTGTTGTATAGTTCAGCTGTCCAGTTGGATGTATTAAATTGCCTTAAATTTCTCTGGTTAGTTCTTGATTTAAGCCATCAGTAATTTTTCTGGGCCCTCTGAGTGTTGCACTTCTGGAAGCAGAAGTGGACTTCAGTCAAATGTCAGTGTAGGACTAACTGCTAAAATTGATAAATGTTTAACGTGTAAGAACACCACTACTGATCAGTCATGTTGAGTATTTCCTCACTAAGTATGTACTGACTTGCTCTGTTTAATGGAAGAGATGTTATGATGGAACTTAAGGACACTTGGCTTTTTTCCCCTTTCCCTTCCAGGACTTTGAAGAATATCCTGAACATAGAACAAACTTCTTCTTGCTACTCCAAGCTGTAAATTCTCACTGCTTCCCAGCCTTCCTGGCCATTCCACCTGCACAGTTCAAACTTGTCCTGGATTCTATTATTTGGGCTTTCAAACACACAATGAGAAACGTTGCAGATACAGGTAAATGGAAGTGTTTGATACAGATCAAAGATTTTCTGGTAGAATGTTATTCTTTTTCTTCCTTTTCTTTAATCAAACCTAGCATATTGTTCACATGATTCTGTACTGCATTTGCACAATGATGGAATTCCTCTGTCTCAGTTTCAAGGTGTCAGCCAGGTATCCATGGATGGGCTGAGATGTTTGGTTGTTGTTTCATTCCTGTAGCTGACAGAGCACTATTACAGTTTCTACTTGCTTTCTTTGCCACGTGAGCATTGGCACTCTTCTGAAATGGCTGAACAGATGCACCAGCTCAAAATGGTGTCACAAAAATTTGAGAAGCCACTGATTTTTTCAGCCATTTAGGATGGGAAGAAAAGATGTTGTTCAGTTGCATTTCACCAAGTAAAGTAATTAAAGTTTCTATTTAAATCTAAACATTAAAACACCTTTTCTTGTTTAATAAGCCAACACTTGTCTGGGTAGCGGGTTTTGCTCATCAAGGGCAGTGATTGGCTGTTTATGCTAATTATATGCTAATGATACGACAGTGAAGCCAAAGGGGTGTGTGCCGTGTCTGGGAGGCAGTGCCCTCTAGTGCTGGTCCAGGGAAGTGCCTCACAAAGCCATCATGTGCCATGCTGGGCATCCTGCTGCCCATCAGGATTTCTTGGGATATTCATGTTGTTTTGGAAAAAACCAAAATCTCCCAGCTGTTTGAATATTATTCTCTTGGTCACTTTCCTCGTGTCTGTTTTGCAGGACTTCAGATCCTTTATACCCTACTACAGAACGTTGCACAGGAGGAGACTGCTGCCCAGAGTTTCTATCAGACGTATTTCTGCGATATCCTCCAGCACATCTTCTCCGTGGTCACAGACACCTCGCACACTGCAGGTGAGAATGTCCTTGTGTGTGAGGCAGGTGATGAAAACCATCCCTTTGAACATCAAAATAATGTAATGCATCCTGTTCTGAATAACAACTGCGTGTGTCTGACTTTGATCTGTGCAGGTTTGACAATGCATGCGTCGATCCTTGCGTACATGTTCAACTTGGTAGAAGAGGGAAAAATAAGTACTCCTTTAAACCCTGGAAATCCAGTGAACAACCAAATGTTTATTCAGGAGTATGTGGCTAATCTCCTCAAATCTGCATTTCCTCACCTGCAAGAGTAAGTCTGCTATGATTCATTAATGCTTCTCAGTGGGTTCTTACCTCTTGGAATTCTAACTGCTGTGTTTACTTTTAGTGCCCAGGTTAAGCTGTTCGTAACAGGACTCTTCAGTTTAAACCAGGATATTCCTGCCTTCAAAGAACACCTAAGGGATTTCCTGGTCCAAATCAAGGTATGTTGGGCATGCTTTCCTCAAGAAATTAAAAAGTTTTCAGCAAGGCATTGTTGGAAAGCTTTTGGACAGCGTGGAGTCGTGTTTGTTTGTGAAAAGCTATTTTGCATCTTTTTAAAATGCAGTGAGAACTCTGTCCAATAGCTTGTGTGACTGAGTGGTGTTCATGGAACCTGTTTCACTGGGATTTAATTTCATAAATTGGGCTTGAACATCGTTGCTTGTGTTTTACATTGTGCACACGATCCTTCTATCTTAGGACAACTGCAAAACTAAATCTAATAGGAAATAAGTTGGTTTTTAACCAGATTTTTTTACCCTCATTGGAACTGGGACCAGTTTGGTAATTTGCTACACCAATGCTATGCCTTTATTTTGCTAAGGATGCTAGAATTCTAAGATTTGTAGGGAATAGCTTGTTAATTAGTTTTGAGACTGCAGTTGTCAGGTATTTCAGAATTGTAATGATTCTGCTTTAATGGTGATACACTCCAGATGCTTGGGTTACTGTGGCATCCCATTCTGTAACACACAATGAATATCTCTCAATATTTCAATATTTAATTATTTTCAATTAATTGTGACCGTAGGAACAGAAAAGCATGCAAAAGTAGCCTGTCAGGGAATAGAAAGGGAAGGTGTTTCCTTTATCATTTTGGAAGCTATTACTCTGCCTAAAGCATTTGACAATAAACTAATGTTTTTATGTGAATTATCCCAGGAATTTGCAGGTGAAGACACATCAGACTTATTCTTGGAGGAGAGAGAAACAGCCCTTCGGCAGGCTCAAGAGGAGAAGCATAAACTTCAGATGTCTGTACCTGGCATCCTTAATCCACATGAAATTCCCGAGGAGATGTGCGATTAAAAACAAAAATAAAACAAGTTTTGCAGTTTTCTTTCTGTACAGCTACTTTGTTGTGATAGAAGAAAACAGCACTTGGATATTTGTTGACCAAAATGATGCCAATTTGTAAATTAAAATGTCACCTAGTGGCCCTTTTTCTTATGTGTTTTTTGTATAAGAAATTTTCTGTGAAATATCCTTCCATTGTTTAAGCTTTTGTTTGGTCATCTTTATTTAGATTTGCATGAAGTTGAAAATTAAGGCATTTTCAAAGTAATTACTTCATGCCCATTTTGTGGCTAAGGGGAAAATAGGCAAAACGTAAGTTGTAAAAGACTATATTGCAAAATAATACAATTTCCTGTAAGAGTATCGATTTTTAATTCGGAGTCATTTTCCTTCTAGTCTGTCCTGCAGTCTAGGAGAAAAGGTAAAGAGTAAAGCAGATACAATGAATTGTTAAGCAGAGGATTCTAGTGCTGCGTTTGTTCTGATCAGTTAGCAGCTTTCTGGACTGAGTGGTAAGGCTATAGGCTACGTGTATTTGCAAGTTGTATGGCAAGTTTGCAGCAAGATCATGTGCATATCATCCCATTGTAAAGCAACTTCTAAAGAGTATGGGAACACAGTACAGTTAGTTATTTTTACACAGTTCTTTTGTTTTTGTGTGTGTGCTGTCGCTTTGTCGACAACAGCTTTTTGTTTTCCTCAATGAGGAGTGTTGCTCATTTGTGAGCCTTCATTAACTCGAAGTGAAATGGTTAAAATATTTATCCTGTTAGAATAGGCTGCATCTTTTTAACAACTCATAAAATAAAAAAAAAAACCTGGCTTTTGAGATGACTTATACTAATTTACATTGTTTACCATGCTGTAGTGCTTAAAGAACACTACTTAAGAGCAAAATAAACTTGGTTTACATTTATTTTTCTTTCTTTGGCTTATTCTTTTATTGGATGAAAATGCTGTGATCATATTTAAGATTTGTATTTGAAGGCGTAGGAGAAGTTCCTTGAGGTCTAGATAACTGTTGCTTCTGGCTTGCCTCATCTCAAGGACTTTGGCTGTGCTTGAAGTTACCGTGAACTAAGTTGGGTTCCATTTGGAAGTACAGTAGCTGTTCTGACTTACCTCCATGGATAACTATTCCATACCACGTTACTATAAAATTCCAGGAATAAGGTACTCTTGCTCTTTCTCTCTCTGGACTCTTTGCAATTTATTTCAAAGAGGTATTGCACTGTATCTTCACTAAACAGTAATAGTCCATGTTAATAACATGTGTAGACAAGATCTATGGTTATTTTTCTACCTAAAGTTTTGTAGTTAAATGATTTTCACAGATTTATGAAGCAGTATGAACACTAAGGTTGTGTACAGTCTTGGCTTCCCTATCTCTGTCATGTCTTGTCTCTGTTCTCTAAGTAGGTGTTGAGCTCTCCCAAGGTTTCTCCGTGGATTTGGTGTCCAGTCTCCAGGTTGTTTCTTGGATGAAGTGTAGCTGTTCCCAGAGAGCTGTGACAGGAGGCCAGGCAGGCGGGGGGCGTTGTGTGTCCGTTTGGGTACTGCAGTTATTACCTTTGTGCCGTGTGTTCCGTTTGAAGTAGAAGCGCATGAGTTAGCGGTGTTCCTGTAGGATGTAGCTGTGCCCAGAACGTTCCCAGGCTGAAGTGTTGGCCCCTTTGTGTCTGTGAGCATCTCTCCGTTCGTTTTGCGTGGTCGGCCCTGGCAAAGCTCAGCTGCTCCCATGGGAAGGGCCTTGGGCAGTGTCACTGTGAGCTGGCACTGCTTGGAGAGGTTCCTCAAACCCCAATGGCTGGGACTGTGGACAGCCTCCCAAAACTCTTAATTACTGCCAGTTACAACAGTCGATTCTTACTCTTCTTAAAACTCCCAGTTCCAGCTTTTTCATGTCTTCCTGACAATGTGGAGCTTTCTGCTCCACCCTGCCAAGGCAATATTGTCTTTCTTGGGCAGTTTAAAGTGCAACAGCTGAAGTCCTGTTAAAGGACACATCTGGAAAGGACATGAAATGGCTTGTGACCAGGCTGAGTCCCAGCATTAGAGCTGCAGATTACCAAAAGCTGTGCAGAGAAGAAAGAAAAGGTTATTAAAATGGAAATAAATCCCACCAATAGAGCGATGGCAGATCACATCCCATGAGTCACAGAGCTGAACACTGAATTGGTTCTGACGTGCGGTGGCATTAATTCCGCATTCAGAACAGTTCTGAACAAAAATACAGACATATGCATTTATGCACCTTCCTTCCTTCCTTCAAGGTTGGAGTTAGTCTGAGGCTCGTGGTCTGGTTGTTCACTGAAGATTTAAATGTGACCTAAACTCTCAAAGAACAAACCCAAAATGTATTTTTATGTTGATTTCAGAGAAGAGTTGTTTCATTATTTTGATACCTTATGAGTTATCTAGTAACAACATTCTAATCTTAAGTTTTGCTTCCCTTTTAGATCTAAAAATTTAACTGTGGTCTTGTCTTGTTCTCTTAAGATAATTGGTGCCTTTCCCTGATCTCTGCAGCTGCTGTAAAAATGCAGCTTCTGTGGAGTTCTGGATACCATTAAAGATTTGACTCGTGTGTGTGCATATTTCTAGTGCAGTTATCTTGAATGTGAAAAAAAAGAAAAGACAATGTACATCTAAGAAAGTTTTAGTTCTAATGCACACTCTGTAAATCAAAATATATGGATAAAAAGCATGAACCATCATATAAACATCTCCATAACTTGTAATTATATGTAAACCAATGTTTTGTGCATATTTCTATACAGATTTTACAAAAAAAAAAAAAAAAAAGGAAAAACAAAACAGTTCTGTGTACTCCAGGTACATTGATAAATACAAATATTTCGGGGTGTTTTCTGTGTTTACATGAATTGATTGTCAGCTGATGAAGACACCCCAATTACTTGTTTCAGGCTGCCATGATGTGTTTGCTACTGTAACTGAAGCAGATTATCTTCCAAAGCATTTTAGGTTAGTTGGGTTTGGTTTTTTTTAAACTAGAATAATTTGGTGTGTGTTAATCTGATTGGTTTAAGTGAACTATTTTCCAATAAAGCTAATATTTATGCAAAAAAAGCTTTAGAAATGCTCATCTCTCTAGGAAGCATTAAAGAGTTACTGCTGATAGTTTTTAGCACTGGAAAGGCAATAAAACTTCAGCTTAAAGGGGAAAAAAATGAGGGCAAGATGCTGAAAATGATGCATTAAAACGCAGTGACTGCCTGAGGTGAGGAACTTGCCTTGGTGCTGTGACAAGGGGCCAGACTCTCCAGAGTCCATTATCACTGGCTAAATGATAATTACTGATCCCAGACTCCCAGGGTGCTGGAAGGTGTGGCTAAACTTTTTCCTTCTCCCCCTTACTAGGTTTGTCTCTAGATGTAACGGAGCCAAATTGAAATGTTGGATAGAACTCTTTAAAAAGCATCTTGGTGCCCAAAATCAGTAAAAGAATAATCCTCTCTATCTGCCCATCAGGAATGCACCTCTGCACTTCATTCCTTGAGACTGAATTTATTTTTCGACTTTCAGCTTCAGGACATCCTCACTTCATTGTCCAAGGCTGTCCCTGCCCGCAGGGTTCCCTTGGGAAAAGGCTCAGCCATTCCCATTGAGGGAATAATTTTTCAGGTCGTTATCCCATATAAAATGCACCTCAACTACGTAAAAGTCCCAGATTCTGCACCTGCAAACCTTGTGCTCTAAGTGTGTACAGGGAAAGATGGGATCAAGGAGGAGTATTTTGGAGGTTAAGATTATGGACGAAAACAAGGCACTCAGATTTTCACTTTTGTTTACTCCTTTTAAGTTAAAAGTCACACAGCACTTTTTCCTGGGTGATCTCTTGGGCAGTCTCTTCCCAGTCTCACATCAGTATCTATGCAGGGGCCTGTTTTTTGGTTGTGAACACCCTTTAAATCTTAAATCCTTCTAAATAGTCTCAGCTTTTCCTGAGTCTTGAAGTCAACAGTCTTTCATGGATCTTGTGATTTCAGCAAAGATTCAGGAAGAATGGGCCAATCTAACAACTGGAGTGGGGAGGGGAGTTAAAAATTTCCTTCAGTATACATGTGTTGGAGAGCAGGCTCCAGCCCACTTCCTACCCCACTGCTGGGTTATTTTAACAGGTACATTGATAACCAGACAGGAAAAGTTCTCCTAAGGAACATTGCAAATGTGTGTTTTACCATTAAAAAGTCCCAGAGAGGTCCAAATGTACAACAGAAGCTGCCTGGACCACTTTGGTAGTGGTTTGGTTTCTGGTGGCAGTCTCATGCTCAGAAATGCCTTCTCTGCACTTACATGATATTTGTGGCCCAATATGGCCAAATTTTGAGTATTCTCTACTACTTGGGGTAAATCAATTTGTATTTGTCTTCTCAGGGTGCTGTGACACCAAAGTCTAGTTAGACATGAACGCTGTTAAAGAGTTTAAAATGCTACAAAAGCAATGAAAGTCAAGTGCTGAAACTCAGAAGTGGGTAAACTTAAACTGACTCTGTTGCACGTGGGTTCCAGAAGCACTCCAGACACGAGCTCACAGAGTTAACTGGACTCCAGTACTAGCTTAGTGTTGGGACATGGATTTTTGAAAGTGTGTATGTTCTTGCTCCTAATCCAGTCCCAAACTTGGATTAAGAATTTTAGTTTTGCCCAAGTCTTGCATTTGTCTAAGTTACTCTTCTAGAAGAACTGTGCTGGCACTTTACCAGAGCAAGTATTTCCAGATGAGGAGCACTGCAGCCAGGGGAAGGGAGGAGGCCTCCTGGGGATAAAACAACCTTGCTGGGATGGCACACAGAGAAAATAAAGGTTAGGAGGAAAAACAAAGCATGCAGGAGCAGGAGGCTGATGCTCTCTGTAACCAGGCCACTTACAGCTCTTGTCGTCAGCTTGGAAGCTAACATGTAATTTAAAAGAATTCAATTGAGTCTCTAGTATAAAAAAAAAGAAAGAATGTGTGCAGTAAAAGGAATTAGGCTGTCAATATTCTGTTCTGCTCAAAAGTAGGAGTGACTCAAGGTCACCCATGCTCTTCTGCTGTATTCCTTGAGCTTGGCATGTGACACCACGCTCCAGAAGGTCCCTTCTGCTGACACCAATGTTTACATGGTGCTGCACTCAGATCAGACAGCTGATTTGTCAGGAAAACAATCTTTGAAGATGTTCTGGCAGTTCATTTTGAGTCTGTTACAAAAGTTACTGCAGGGCCTGTATAAGGAAGAAAGAGGAGACAGAAAAGTGCAAATTCAAATCAGATGATGCAGATTGTAGAATGAGGTGTTCAATGATAACTCAAACAATCTTGGACACACAGAAGGTAAGGCAGCACAACATTAAGTGAAAACTAACATGTAAATGCACAACATAAAACCCTCTGATCTACCTTTTGAGGGGTCTCAAGCTTTGAAATCGGTGCTGTAAAAGAGAAAGGTGGTCACTACATTAATTCAGGCAGGAGCACAACATAATTGCAATATTCTGGATTCTTTTGTTCTTCCATTATGAGTTCTCAGGCTCTGTGGAAGAGATGAAACAACCAAGAAAGGCTTTATAGGGTCCAGTATCTCAGTTGTCATTTTAATAAGTAAGCCAGTTAGGTATTAAACAGTTATTATTATGGAGGTTTAGTGATGTAACTAGTTAGTTTAATAGCTAACTAGCTCATGGTAGTTAGATTTCTATCAATAGAAAATACATGATGTAGAAAAGACACTGTCAGGAATTAAAACATATATAAATTAAATTTGAGAAAGATCAGTAAAAGGTTTCAGGGAAGTTTCTGGGTTTTTACTGACAGTCTTCATCCTCCCTCTTGCATTACTACCCTTTGTTATTCTCAGAAATCATTTGAAATACACTTGCAGTAACATGTGAATTAAAGTGACAGACAAGGAATCTATGTCTCCTGTAGACTCTCAAGTTAATTTCCTGTATTAGATTAAATTAGTAAAAAGGAAATTTCAGCAGGGAGTATTTATTAATAGCTACCTTCATTGATAAACCTAACTTGGAAAGTATTTCAAAACCAAGCAGTGAGAACTCTGGGTGAAACATTATTCTAGTATATTCCTGACTTGCACTGTAGTTGTTCCCTACCTGTTGTCTACAGTAAATTGTCTCTTATTTTTAAACAGCAGTGGAATTTTTTGTCTTTAACAAAGTGATGCCTCGGGGATTGTTTGGAGGTGAGCGTTCTGTGCCCTGGAGTGGGAGGTTACACACACGCTGTTATCAGCCTAGACAAATACGCACATGGAATTAAAAAAACCCCAAAACTGCATCTCCACAATGCCATCAGATTTATATCAAGTGGAAGACACACGAAACAGCCACTGTGGAATTCAAAACAACTTTTTTTTTTTCTCCCTCATTTGGTGATTCTATTTTACTTTCTACTACACTATATTGCATCTGCATTGCGGCTATTAATAAATTTGGGTTTTTAATCCTACGTACAGGTCGGTAAACTCGAAGCGTTTAGAGTAAGACACGGACTCACCACTGGGTGGTACTACAGAAATAAAAAACAGCGTTTAATACTCGGGAAGTGCCTACTTTTGGGAGAAAAACCAGCCAAGATCTATCATGTGATCCATATTCCAGTTACATGTACCTGGGAGAGGGAGCAGGATCGAGGGACGGCAAAACAAAAAAAAAGGTTGGGCTTTTTTTTTAAATGGAAAACAGATGTTTGCCTGAAAGTTTGGTATCCACGGGTTTGAAACCTCGTTGAAAACGTACCCAAGACAGAGTGAACTAACTGGTAGTTGTAGCAGCATATATTATGTATCCTCAATTAAAGTTTTTCGCTTATTTTGACCGTATCTTTTATTTAGAAAAGGCTATTTCCAGCCAGTCACAGATGCCATTGCTCATTGTACAGAATAAAGCACGGTCCAAGGGGCAAAAAAACCAGGGCGGAAAACTATGAGGTAAAAATAAATTAATTATTAGCAGAAAACGCTACCGTAGCCCTTCAAACGCCCATTTTCGGGGTCCGAGTCGGCGGCGCCCACAGGTGCCCCCGCTCCCCTCAGCCGCGCTGGGCGGGAAGGAGATGGCGGCGGCTCTTCCGTCCCGCGCCCCGACGGCGGAAAACGCCAATAAAACACCCAAAAGACCTGGAAACCCGCCTGGAAGCCGGGAGCTTCCTCGCTACGGAGCTCGGCTTAACGTGCTAAGCGCTCCCTTCAGGCGGGAGGTCCCCGAGGCAGCCCGGCGAGCGCGGCGGGAGCGCGGGTCCGGGCACCGAGGGAACGGGTGCACGGGAGAAGCCGCTCCCACCTCGCTGTCACAGCGGCGGCGTGCGCGCGTTCCTGGCGGAGATTCCCGGCCGCGGGAGGCGGGAAGAGGGCAGGGAGAAGGGGAGAGGGCAGGGAGAGGCGCTTCCCGCCCTTCCCCGGGCGCGCGCCCAACCGCCGCCGCCGCCAT